>VXAZ01008543.1:143876-246205 GCA_013399875.1 Gymnorhina tibicen | reverse complement strand
GGCGAGCGGGGCCCCGCCGCCCCCGCCCGCTCGTCAGCCCGGCGGCGCCTCGTTGTTCCCCCCCGCGCCGGGCCGCGGAGGGGGACCGGCCGTGCTCCCTCCGTCCCCGGGCCGTCCGCCTGCCGCAGCCGCTCGCGTCTCCTCGGGCGGCCGCTCGCCGCGTCCTCCCCAAAATAGGCTCCCCTCCGCCAGCGGCTAAGTAGAAGTGCTGCGCCGGAGGATGCAGCCGCTGTTGCTGGAGGTAGTTGGGCACTTTTGGCATCATGGAGGTGGGAAGGAGAGGGGCCGACACCGGAGGTTCGTCCCCATGGGGAAAGCGCCCTCGGGGGCGGCCGGTTTTGCGGCCAGAAGTGACAGGGCGCCTTGCGGCCGCCACGGAATGACTGCAACTTTCTCCTGTCCTCCATCACGCCTTCGATGATAATATTTTTCTCCTCCCTCCCCTGCTCCTCCCCTCTTGTGTTACACCGACAGCGACAGCAGGGTGTTGTGGGTGTTTGCAGGGAATATCTGTATGAAGGTTATGAGCAAACAAGTCCCTTCGCTGTTCCCTTTCGGGTATTGTCTGCTTTTCCTCCTTGTGTTGAAATGTGTTGCCACAAGATGTAGCAGTTATACAGCTAGTGAGTTGCTCGGCGCTTTTAGCTAAAATAACTACTTGCTGAACGCCGGTTAGTGGCGGAGGAGAACTTTTATGCACGGATACTTGCATACAGAGTAGTTGTATAATTTTAATTGGTTTGCCCCAGTTTATTGAATACTATGTAGCGTTTCTTGTAGCATCTGCAAAACGTCATCGCCCAAGCAGGAAACTTGCTGACTTAAAATAGAAATAGTTGTGAAGATGGGGAGTCTTTGTTTTTTAGGTCTTCCTGTAGTTGCTTTCTTGCTTTTTGGGTTTTCTTGGAGGTTTTTTTTTTGTTGATAAGCAGTGTAGGGACTTGGTAACGGGGATTCGACATCCTGAAAATGTATAACGCAGTCTGGTTTCTCCATTTTCCACACCGGTAGTTGTCAGACTTGTATCACTGTGTCACTTTTGCACACGCTCCTGCAGGTAGATTGACATGAAATGCTCTAGAAAATACCTGGGAAGGAATTATGGTATATGTTAAAGATGCTGAGTAAAGTGGCAGGCATTTTGTGCTCATCTTCTCTGGGAAACCAAAGCTGTTAGAAAAATGACAACCACCAGCCAAATTCGTAGTTTTAAGTTTATTGAGAGTAGGTTTCTTCGGTGTTGCAACTCTTGTTATGAATATGCATGCATGTAATATGTATATGTAGGATATTTTTTTGACGTTTTTCAAATACCTGCTATACAAGCTTGAATGATTATTGTAACATAAATTATGTATCTTTATTTTAACAAAAAAAGGTGATCCTTGAGTACCTCTACTGAGACAAGAAAAATATTTTTTGTGAAACTCATTTTTAATATGATGATGCTTTTTACATTTTTCTTTCTTACAACTCATGCTGTTAGATTTTTCTGGATACTGTAATTTGCATCCTCTAATACAGATTATGGGGTTAAAAGTAATCAAACCCTTGGTGTTTGCTTGGTACTGTAATGTGCTGTATTTGCATGGTGTTCCCGGGTTGCATTTAATTGTGTGCCCTCACTAGGTAGCTCTCTTTGAAAATGAGCATAAGCTGCCATGCTTGGGTTTATGTTTTGCATTCATGCTTGTGAGATGTTATCAACACATCTCACTTTATGTATATACATTTTACAATGAAGTATCTTTCTGGAAATCAGTAGGCCCTGAAATATAAATACATCAGTATATTCACAGAGACTGGCTTATATATGTGAAAGATTGATGCCAGATTGAACTAATAAGCATGCCATATTTGCAGTGCACTGTGTTTATAGGAGCCCGTGCTGTCATCAGTTCTAAACTTGTGATACCGTGTGATGTTAACGGAGGTTGTGAGTTTTGGAGCAGTGCACAAGGCTGCTGGCCCATACTGGATCACAGCTGCATCGCTGCTGATGCCAGTTTTGAGTGGGTAATATTTACCGATACAGCTCGTTTGGCACTCATGCAGATCTTCTTTCCCAGCCTGGCCTTCATGTTTGTGGATGAAAATCCCTTTGGTTGGCTCCTGTGAGAGTTATGTCCCTGTTGCCTTTGGTAGTACAGGCCTTCACAGGGTGTACCGCATGTGCCGTGGTTGATCTGACCTCACCTCTGAAGGTCTGGTATCAGCTCACATGTCTCACTCAACATGGGCATTTGAAGATTCTGGTTTATTAAGAACAGAAAACCTCAACACCTTGATTTAGGGAGTTCTAAAAGTATTTTCTGAATCTCTAATAGGAAAAAAGCAAAAAAGAAAAGCTTTGGCATCTATATGCAAAAAGTCATTTTTTTAAAAATGGCAATATCTTGTCAGTATCAAAAGAGGCTATGTGGAAAATACAAGTGAAATTAGAGAAAATAATATTTTATTCTTTTAAAATGTGCTGTAACATTGCAGCAACATTTTCCATTGGATGTTATCTTCTATATCTTGATCTAGAGTGGCCTCATGGCTTCACAGTATTGATTTGAATTTATGTTTTGAGGTTTGGAAATGAAAAGACTGGGATGGACTTGAATACAGTTGCATCTGTACATTTTTACTGTATAAGAACTGTCTCTTGTTTGCATTTTTGTGTAGCTTGTAAATGTCTGTCGTTCTGGCAGTTGTTTTATATACCCATAACTTATGTGTGGTATACATGGTCACTTAAGAGCCTTGCAGTAGATGTTATCAGGAATTTAGGAGGAGTGTTACGCAGTATTATTTTACATACTGTATGTGTGATTGTGTGACTAAATCTTGTGCCATAGCTCACATAATTGCAGTCACACAATTTCCTGTTTGAAGTTTCTTGACTTCTTGACAGTTGCTTTATGTGTGTAACTAAAAATATTAAAGCGCATACCTGCAGAGTGCTGTTTTGTAAATGGAGAACGTTCAGGCCAACGCTGACAAGGCAGAGAGTCAGAAGAGATTCCATAGATTGCCTTTGGTTGGAAGGGATTGTAAAGATCATCTAGTTCCAACCCCCTGCCATGGGCAAGGACACCTTCCCCTAGACCAGGTTGCTCAAAGCCCCATTCAGCTTGGCCTTGATCACTTCCAGGGATGCAGCAGGCACAACTCCACAACTACCAGAGGATCAACCTGTTCCAGAGTCTCACCACCCTCAAAGTAAATAATTTATTCCTAAAATCTAATCTAAATCTACTCTGTATCAGTTTAAAGCCATTGTCCCTTCTCCTGTCCCTTCATGCCCTTGTAAAAAGTCTCTGTCCAGCTTTCTTATAGGCCCCCTTCAGGTACTGGAAGGTGCTCTGTGGTCTGCCTGGAGCCTTCTCTTCTCCAGGCTGAACAACCCCAATGCTCTCAGCCTGTCTTCAGAGCAGAGATGCTCCAGCCCTCTGATCATCTTCATGGCCTTTGTCTGGGTTCTTCCAGCATGTCTGTGTCCTTATGTTGAGGCCCCTGAGCTGAACACTGCTCTCCAGGTGGGGTCTCAGCAGAGTGGAGTAGAAGGGCAGAATCCCCTCCCTTCGTGTTCTAGACACGCTGCTTTTGGTGCAGCCCAGGATATGGTTGGCTCACTGGGCGGTGCTGTAGTGTCTGGTAATGAAGCATAATGTAAGTTATTTTTTGTGTGTGCTGTTGGCTTTCAATACTCTGCTAAAAGCAAAATAGAATGCCAAATAGAACTTTGAATTAACACAAAAGGAATGCAAATACCAGTTTTCAAATTTGAGCCCAAATTCATATATGATGGCAAAATGGTAAATAAACCTATGCCATGTATTTGACAGTCTTTGAAGAAGTTATGTTGTATGGGTAGCAAATTTTGTTGGTAACTTTTTTCCTAAAATTTGATAAATACGTATTATTTGTATTTATTGTTACCTAAAATGTGATGGTAGTTGTTGTGTACCTTTGTAGCTGAAAGGTACGGTTTATTTCCTCCTTAAGTTTCCAGTCTAGAAAATGCTTCTAGATGCCAGATGGTATCTGTATGCTACATACAATATATTAGTCCATGAACACAAAAACAACCTGAATCTTATTAAAACTTCCAGAGTTGTTGTTTTCTGTTGTTTGCTTGTAGTGTGAAACCTCAGCTACTTTATTTGCTTTAACAGTAATTTCTCAGTAAGTTTGTTGGTTTTTATCATTCAACTGTAGATTAAAAATTTTACGGATTTGGCCAGTTTCTATGGGAGCAGAGAAGAACAGGAACACTTTTTGTATTTAAAAATGATGGCGTATTTTAACTCAGAATGAGCACAGCAATCATAAAAGGTTATTTAGGCTGGCTGTAGCATGAGCAGGTGTTGTCTGAGATTAATGTTGTGCCAGTGATACACACAAATTCTAGCTTGTCATATTATTGTTGGTTTTGTTGATGATGTGATTCTCATAGTAAGCTGATGCTTATGCCAAATTCTTAGGAGATCTTGTCCAAATGAGAAATGGAAGAGGAAACCTTTTTTAATACAGATCCTTGTTTGAATCTGGTTTTCTAAAAGGCAAGTGCTGTAGCAAATACAGTAAATTAGTCCTTGGCCAACTGTTTTGTTTTAATTCTGTTTTATTCTGCCTGGAATGGAATTTCCCATTGACCTATTCCATTTTAAATGGAGAGAGAGTCGATATAAGGACACCATGTTTTTATTTATTATCTCCATTCAAATAAAATACTTACTTCTCTCATTCTTTTTTTCCCCTCTATGTTTTTTTCTTGTTTGCTTTTTCTTTCAGCAAGTAATTTTTTTCTTCACCAAGCTGAAGTAAACTTGCTTCTTAGTAATAACTGTGGTCTGCAGTCTTGACATTTCTTTGGGTTTTCCTAGAGCCTGGTAATCCTAAATAATTGCAAAATACTGTTGTGACTGCTGGGAAACACTACCATATATATGTGCATCATGATCAAAGTTAGTTCTATAGAATTTTGCTACCTTAAGAATTGAGATTATGGAAATATGATAGGCTTAAATAATCCTTCATGCTTTTTGTGTTCTTGGTATAAGGCTGTGTTTTGAAGTAGTACTTGCTCCCAATCCATTTACTCCCATACTAAATTTTTTGCTTCTGTGCTGAGCTTTTTTACACAAGAAAGAATGTTGAAGTTAGTAAATTGTGTTTATGCAGTAGAGTATTTCCCGAACTGTGGCTAAAAAGCTTAAAAGCACACAAGTGGGAGGAAGAAAAGCCTTATGAACTTCTTTCTGTTTGGCTTGGTGTGTTTCAGCTGTAAAAGAGGAGAAGGGAAATTTGGTTTGCCAAATTGCTCTGAGTGGATATGAAGGTGTGTAGAGGAAGAAGAGTGGTCAGGGTTTCTGTTGAGAATGCCAGTACTTCAGTTGTGATCGTTGGAGAGCAGTTAAACAGAAGCTGGCCACCATAATATAACCCAGTTTTTCAGGTGTTGCAAGTGGAAAACTTCTAATAGTTGCTGAAAATAACAAGAACTGCACTTTGTGTTCAGTACTTAAGGACAAAGTTCGCTAGCAGTAGGGAAGCGTTAGTGAGCATCAGAAGGTATTTTGGATCCTCTATTTCCCATCATCTTGACTCTATCCTTAGTGAGATGCTTTGTTTGGGATAGGAAGTAAGGGTCTGCTTCCTTCCCAGGCATCTTCTCTCTGGAGGTCTTACTCCTTTCTTTCATTCCTGAGCAGAGTGCTGGGATATACCAGCAGAAAAATCTTGGCACCTAGGCTTTCCCTGGGAGGATGTGATAGGTGGTAGGAACATGACTGCTTGGAAGCTTTAATCCACCTCAAACTTAGTCCTGGAAGAAGGGAGCAGGAAGTTGGACATGCTGAAGATGCTGGAGGAAGACTGGGACAGTGCGACCCTTCAGGATGGGTCCATGCTGGAGGGATTGACTGAAATCAGAGTGACTATATTATTAATTTTAGTCATGACTTAAATCAGTGAGCAGGAAACCCTGATTAAATAATTGTTTTTAATTTTATTTTGCATTTGTGCTTAATTATTTTTCCTAAAGAAAAGTTGATTCTAATTGGTCTAATTTGAGCATACCTCTTTCTAGGCAGGAGGGGACACATCTATATGCATTTATTTAAGGAGTTATGCAGCTTAGATTCTTAATGTTTAAGAAACATAATTCCCCATGCTTTAGACAGCTTTCAGCTAACTTAGCTAGTTAAATAAAATGAATTCTAATTGTGCGTGTACATAATAAGAAACAAATATATCCAAATGTGCTTTGCATTTAAACCAGATAAAGGAGAACCATCTGTAGTTTGTGAAATGGGTCAAGTACTTCTGGTCACCATGCCTTACGAGATTTGGAGTTAATAGATCAAATCCGGTCACCAGTCCTTCTTGTCCATCATTTGGAAGAGAAAGCCAGGCTGTGCTGCTTTCCAAGTTGCCGGTTGCTCTTTAGCAGTTCTGAGCGAACCAACTGTTGAAGTGGTTGAACAAATGAAAATGGCCAAAGCAGTTGCTGGTGAAAGCTGATCAAGTGCTTCAAAACTCCAGTTCAGGCAGCTCACCCACAGCTTCCAGTGATGTGATGGTCTAGCTGCCAGCAGAGCATTAAAGTTTATAATGTTTGAATGTATTTTTCTCTTTTATGAATTTAATAGATCATAAACTTTAAACTTCACCATAGATTCTTATTGCTCCAAGCTTCCATTAAACATTTGGTGCTGAAGCGTGTTTTTAAAATACACAAATAAGAAAAATTGCCTGCCTTGTGCTCAGTAGCTTTATCTGGAGAGGCTCTGAAGCTGACAACTGTCCTCCAAGGATTTAGAGGGAAAGCTAGGTACTGTTGAGTGACTACACAATTGTGACAGGAATCTGGTCACTTTGGAGTGGCAAAGCTAATTTACTGGAGCTTTTACGTGAAACTGAGTGTCACAGAGAAGGTTGGTATTGCCTAGGACCACCTCTGCTTGCTGAGAGGTGGCAGCAGGAGCATTAAGCAATGTATCTTGCCTCATCATAGCTGCAGTTTTAAGTAGATGGAAACTTAAGGCTTCAGTGCTTTCTTTATAATGTCCTTAAGAACAAAGCACTCTGAACTTCAGATTTTAAGAAATTGGGATGGTGGTAAGAAACTCCAGAGTGCCTTTTACAGGAAATGAAGCCTGACCATAATTATTTGGGGGATTGAGGAGTACTGGATTCCATTCCTATGGACTTCTAATAGATCTCTACCTGTAAGAGAAAAATAACAAATTTTTTTGAGGAATAAAGGAAATCCTGATGCTTTTAGAAAAATCTGTTGTATGATGTCACATACACGCAGCATTTTAGCTATTTATTTTTGTAACTACCTTGAACTGAAAGCATAGATACTTCAAGCTCTGTCTTGCATCTGTAATTTTTGGTGGATTGCATTTTTTTTTTTAATAAGTAAACAAACTTCTGAACTATATGCTGAAGGGCAAGAAATTGGAAAGTAATCTTACAAATAAACACACGAGTTTCATAAATCCTGCAAGTCTGAAACAGTATAATTTAAATCCTGGTCTTCCCTCTGTGGGTCTGTGATGCTCTTGAGCTCACGTAGATTGAACAGCAGAGGTATTTCCCATTTCTGTTCTCCACCGTAGAACTCTTTGGCCTCTTGGTTCTATGGAGACAAACTCAGATGATGCTACAAGTAGGATTTGTAATACTACTTTTTTTTTCACTCCTGTGGCTTAGGCTAATCAGACCTGTACACTGCATAGCTGTATTTGGTAAATATTGGTTTTTTTCTAGTTAATGCTATGTTCTCATAGGTTCCACAGTTTTGTCCTAAATTTTGCAACAGTACTTTAGCCAATTTTTTTAGTGTGTCCTAATACCCTCTCGCTAACTACTTTGCCTCTCAAGGATGTTATAGCCTTCGTTATTTCTTAGATTGTTCTTGGTAAAAGTGATGAGAAAAATAGTGTCCTTTAAGAAGTTGATATTTTTATTATAAAGCAGTTGAAAATAAAATCCACACATTATTAATTATAATCACTTTAACATCAGTAGAATATTCAAGAATGGTGGTGGTCTAGGGGGTGTGATTATCTTCATAAAGTAAGTTTTTTTTTAACTGTGATAGCAGCGATTATAAAGAGTGATTTTATCGGTATTACTAGGGTTTTTGTTTGGTTTTATTCAGGGTTTTTTTGGGCAATTCAGTTATTCCTTGAGCTGGTGGCTGTTTGGGAGCAGTTGCTGTGTCTTTGATACATGTTTTAGAAACTTCTTGACTATTGAATTAATGTCATGGTTTAGTTTCGGTAGTTTATTCACAGTACTAAGCTTTGTTAAGAGGCTCTCTTGTAAGCTTTCTACAAGCTTTAACTTTGAATAAAGTGGAGTAATTCTTGTTATAGTACTTGTGTTCTTAGTCTTATGAAGGGTCACTATGAGGAGTGGGATTTTAACATTTTAAAGCTACTGTAGGATTGAAATAGAAGTAATTCCTGAAGATGCAGGTTTGGAATTTTTAAATGAGGTTTAAAAAGCACTTTTTGCTGTGTATTTTATAGCCTTAGTATGTGGTTGTTTTTTTGAAGTTCATTGCTTATTTAATTTACTTACACAATCAGATTGCATATTGCCTCTTTGTAATTAAATTATTTTATTAAATGATTGTGATACAAATAATGCCTGAGAGGAGTTACACCAGTATTCAAACTGAAAAGCAAATATCATGTTGGTCTTCCTTGTTAGGTGGTACTTTGTATTCTGCATCCATACATGTTTTTTTTCGGTTTTTTGCTTGATACATGCTGCCATATCCAGAACATGCAAGTGGTTACTATTAAGGAAGCAGCAGTTTTATATGTCCTGAATGTACACATTTTTACATATACACAAACCATTGTCTCAGTGAACTGTTTCATCATTAGGAATACTAATGTTGCTATTAGGACCCTGCATTTCACAAAGCCTTATAAACAAGCTAAACTTACACTAAGATTTCAGCTGCTTTTTAGTAAAAATGTGCTGAGTTCCTGTTGTTTATTATTACATTACTTATTTCACAAAGTCTTATAAACAAGCTAAACTTACACTAAGATTTCAGCTGCTTTTTAGTAAAAATGTGCTGAGTTCCTGTTGTTTATTATTACATACCTCTTAAAAACTTGTTTCATTTTTTTTCAAATATGTGATTTTGTTAAACCTGATGACGATTGCAGGTGGTACAAAGTTTGGCAGCAGGATTAATCATGCTAGTTTTGCCATATCATGAGTTTTAGTTTTTGGTGTTGCTGGTTGCTTTCAAACAGAAGAATAGAAGCATGTAAAGTTCACAACAGTCTGGTTGTGTATTAGATGATACATTAATATTGTATTTCTTGTATTTTCTCCCTATTTATTATACTTGCAACATATATCATAATTTGGGTATGAAATACTGAAGCTATGACAATGAAATAATCTCCAGTAAATTACCTTAATAGTGATGGGGTTTGGGTTTTTTCCCCCCATGTTGTGTGATTGCTAGTTGACCTGATTTGTTCTCTTGGCTAAATCACAACATGCTGTTCTCTGAGCCTTTTGCTTGTTTTTTTCTTCCAGAGAAGTGCAAACAACAGGCACCAGTCTCTGCCAGCGTCTGACACCACCTTCCTCCTGTTTCCCTTAAATCTTTCTCTTCAAATTTGTTCAAAGAAAAAAAAAAAAGGGGAAAATTTTTACTGCTATTTTTACTTTTTGTGTGTGTTGTTCTTGTGGCTTTGAAATCCCATCTTTCTAAGGGAAGCGAGCAATGAGGCAGCAATACCAGTGACTGTCAGAAGTTGCAGAATTTGACAGTGTGCCATCATCCCTGCTGTCCCTGGGTGGGATGTGTACTCTCTCCTACACCACCAGGTCACTCAGCCTACCTTCTCCTGCTGCCAGTTTCCCTTCCTGGCTGGTGCTGGGCTGCAAGGGTGTTCTCCAGTACCATCCTGCTTCTCTGCTTCCCGTGTGCTTCTCTAAGCAGTGGTCCTCCTGCTCAGTTTTCATTTGTGCACACTGTTGATATTGCTGGTGGGAGGGCAGTCTTTAGATACAGGGAGTAGGTCAGTGCAGTAGGGGAGGAACCTTCCAGATGTTCAACCTCCCAAGCTCAGTTGGAGGTCAGCTCAGTCACATGGTGGTGCAAGGATGTACTCAGGAGTCTCCTACCATGTCCCACAGCAAATCACCATGCAGGAGTTCTCCTGCTGTAATGCTGGCAGCAAGGGTGAATGTTTTATGCAGTTAGGATTTCGCAGCCACAGGCACCTGTGTCTAGAAAGACTGGAGAGGAATGCTGGTTTATTTGAGGTGTCAAAGTTCACATTGACCACCAGTAACCACCTGAGAAAAGATGAAATCCAGTTTTAAGTTTGTTGTGGGTAACAGTTCAAATGAGAGATTTTTTGGGAAATAATGGATTTTGTTAGCATTTTTTCAGTCTTTAATGAAATTGCTTATGCTTTTTTAGGTTTAAGACAGGTTGTTACAAATGCATTTTGTTACTTCCATTGAGTCATGGAATTTATTTGGTTTGTTGTATCAGTGATCCAAAGATAGTGAATGGAAGAGCTTATTTCTGAAAAATAAGCCATTTTTAGTGGAGTTTTCTCATTTGGTAAATAATCTTGTTAGCATGTAGTACTCGCAGAACAGTATCTTGTTGTGTGAAAGCAGTAGATGAAAGCAGTGAATTAGTGTTTCAGGTAACTACCAAAATAGGTAGCATGACTAGCTATTAGGGATGGAAAGGGTTTAATTAGAGACTAAAGTGATTTTATTTTAACAGTTAGACCCAAACCTGCCTGGTGTACTCAGTCATTTGTGTTGATATTTGCTAGCTTGTATTTAGAAGTTTTCCCGTGGTTAGACTTTATCACGTGTTCATATTTACTGTGGCAATGCAGGAGCTGAAAGGGACATGGCTGCCAGCTCTGGGGGCGTGTGGTGTGTGTTGGCCCTGCTGGCGGTGGTAGCTCCTGCTGGGCACAGGCAGGGCGAGGAGGGCAGCCTCCGGCTCAGCCTGTTTGTTCTTCAGGAAACTGCTGTTGGTGAAACTTTCTCCTTACTGATGTGTTTTTATTCAGTTGGCTTTGACTAGTGCTTAAGTTTCAGTTGTGTTTTTGTCACTGAGATAGTGCTAAAGCAGCAAGCTGGGGTCAGGAATGAGGTGCATGTGGTGGATATCCCCATGCACCTGGAGACTCATCAGGGCCTTTGCTGTGTGTAACTATAAGGCACTGGACCCATTTGTTTATGTTTTCTTACTGATGGAGGTAAGCCTCGTCTTGTTCTGGGTCCTCTCTTAAGTCCATCATATGTTTGGTGATAGACGTACTCAGTTTTAAAGCATTTTCCATGTGGTTAGCTGGTGCTTAGCTACCCCGAAGTGGATCAGTTGTGTTAAATGTGCGCCAGATAAAAGACATCCCGATTTGTCAGATGTTGGTAAGGTGTGCTGCTTCCTCCTGGTAGCGTGGTCTGTTCTAGCTCTGTCAAGTCGGCTGCAGGAAGTACGCTCCACAAAGCCCACTTTAACCATCCAAGGGATTTCATGGTACTCCCCTGCCTCTGATGTGAGCTATTTTAAGGAAAAATCTTGCTTTTTCTCCTGTCAGATAGGGAGGAGAGGTTGGATCACACTTGTTTTTTGCTAAAATTATGCCTGCAGTGGTCCATAAAAAGCAGTGTAACATCCTTAGCCCTTAAGAATAAAAGGACAGTAGTACTATGAGTGTTCAGGTGCTTCTACATGGTGGATGACGATAATTACAGATAAGCAATTTTACTGGTGTCTTGAAGTATGTTTTGAACATACACCTGAAAATATTTTCTGTCTCAATTTGCAATATCAAAGACTTATAACTCTGCTCTTTCCTAATTTCTGGTTGCCCCTAGGGCTTTAACTGCATTTACATTTTGAAGTTTTATTCATGTCATTGCAGACTGTGTTCCACGAGGTTCACTTAGCCAGCAAGATGGGCAGTTCTTAGGAAGGGACTGAGTTGAAAGGGATGAAAATCCCTTCTGTTTTTTTCTTCTAAAACTTGAATGAAACTGATCGTATAGCAGAAAAGAAAGCTGGTTTAAAATTAGACTATGAGCTTTGGGTAGGAGAAATGGCTGTAATGCAAATTTCTTTAATGATAATGCTGAGCAATAGTAAAACTGAATTTTTGACAGATGATTACATAGGATGTTTCTTTGTGTGTGAACTGAGTGGGTTTTAAATTTTAAAAATGTTCAGTACTCAAAGTTGCAATTGAATTCAGTGTATACTGTTGGTATCAACAGGCTTTGTAGCTGTCCTGTAAGAAGAATGAGTAAAAAGCTTGAAATATTTTCCCCCCATAGCCTTAAACTCAAATTTTTTACTGATCCATGTGTCATTGCATATAAATACCTCTTTTTTTTTTCCTCTATCTGTAGAATGGGAACAATGCTGCAAGGTCCCAGAAAAATGTAGGTGTAGTCATTAATATGTCAGTTCTGTGTGTGTGTAATTTGTCTAGCCATGTTCTGAGAGTCTCCTCCCTACAAAGGACTTTGAGGAAATGAGTTTCTTCCCCTGTTCAGTGAAACTTGGATTGTTTGAGATGCAAATTAAAAAAAACCAACCAACCAAGGTTTTGTTCCAACCTGAAGGAGTAGTAGCTAGTTGCTGGATTCTCTGAGCACCACCTAGACAGGGTGCCTCCAAGAGAAAACAGTGAGCTCTGTTATCTCACAGGTAGCATGACCTGCTCAGCAGAGGGAACAGAGGGAACCCTGTTGCATGAGCTGTCTGGTGGTGTGGCGTTTCATGGTGAATTTTGTGATTCTGCAGTGTAAATATCTTAATATGTGTTATGTTATTTTTGTTTCAGTTTTTTGTAGTTTCTATGCTGTGTGGGCCATACAGGTATTTTGAAAAAGGAGGAAATTGATGGTGTTACTGGAGGTTAATACCTTTTTCTTCAAATGGTGTAGTACCAAAGCCAAAATATTTCATGTATCTTGTAATTACAGTTAGTGGTGAATTTACTGTCCTAGTTTAATCTTAGAGGTGCAATGAACTTTTTTCATGTTGGATGTTAAAACTGTATGGAGATGATGTTCTAGTTGATCACAATGTAATAAGTGAAATGGATGAATATATTTGGAAAGAATTATGATTCTCTTTTTTTCTAATTTCTTATTTATAACATGTTCCTCGCCATGTAACAGCAAGAACAATATGGATTAAGAGTTGTGTACTGTGGTCAGCAGTTTGTCCAGTGTGCTCCAGGGAGCAGAGCACTTGCCTTGAGAGTCAGTGGGCTGTCTGTACTTGGGAGATTTTGAAGATCATGAGGGTAGAAATGGCAGTAGGAGCTACAGAGGTAAGGAGATTAGGAAGTTCAGGGAATTAACAAATGAAATACACTTCTGTTGACACAAACACAGCTTTCAAATACTAAATGACTGGTATTGTAACTCAGAAAACCAAATTTATTCTATTAAATTATTGAGGGGTTTTGGCCTGCCTCTCTACCTTATGGGTAACTTCAAAAATTTTATTTGTGGAAAAGCTGCACATCTTGTCTTTCTTCCTTCATAGTTTACTTTTTCTGAGGAGGGTGAGAACCAAAAGCCCTATGGGAAAGAGACATTGCTTGCTCTGTTCCTGCTCAATAGGTGACCTCTGCTTTTAACTTCCTTTCCACTCCTTCTTCAGATAGCAGAAGCTACCGTTGATCTTCGATATGTGCAAAAGGCCTGCACCATTTTAAATTCTTGCAGAACAGCCATTTCGTGGACTAGAGTGTTTAGAGCTCTCAGTTTGCTTCCTTATAACTGAATGCTGCAAATAAAATTTGCTGTACTTTCTGGTATTTCTCTAGGTAGATGTTTCTTCTTCAGGACTGCTCCTGGCTTTTAGTCCTTCTCAGCATAGAAATAAATGGAGGGATGGAATGTAGTGAGCCTTTTGTTCAGAGTGGGATGCATTTGAGAGTATCACAAAACTGGTGTTATCTTGTGACCTGTTAGTCTGCATCACCAACAAGTGACCCATGAACTTGCAGTGTGCTTCTCCCTGCTTGCTGCCTCTTCCCCAAGGGGACAGGGAGCGTCTGGTTTTGCAGCAAATGAAGCTGAAATGGGCAAGTTCTGCTGCTCTCTTTCTGTTTGGGTACCTTTTACCGAGTTGCCTGGAAGCAAGAGTAATTGCTGCACATTTCTCTACATAGATGAAGAGGGAGATGTAGAGATAGGCAGGCAGCACGTCACCTGCGTATGTGCAGCCCAGGCTGTTAGTTTTTATCTCTCTTGACATAATGTTGTGTTCGAGGCAGATGTTTGCTACGTAGACAGGCAGTCTTTTAGTGTTCTGCCACAGATGTCTTGTATAACTTTGGCCAAGACAATAGGTACCTTCTGTAAAATACAGTTTTTTCTTACCTTATACGGGGATTATAAGCATAAACTTGTCTGTGCATTGTATATCTCTTTATTGTAGCATGAGTAGTACAGTGTAATACATCAACATTGCTACTGCTCTATAGGACACTAGCAAGGACTTGTTTTACTTTTGATTGACAAAGGCAACCCAAAGGGGTGCCATCATACTTTCTTTTAACTTTTCTTCTGAATTTGTAGCATACTGTCATAAAGCAGTGTATTTAGTGCCAGAACACTGATTTTAACTCTGAAGAAAGAAAAGTTACTGCTTTTGGCCTTGTAACTGTATAGTAAATCTTCCCTTTCCAGGAGAAACCTACATGGAATCCTAGACAGGATTTTTTAAGGCTTTTTGGGAGATTTTAGAGAGTTTAGGATCACATTTATGCATACACAGACTATTGTGGTCAGAGATGGCAAGAAACATGAGGTGGATGTGTTAGTTGGCTATCCAGTTGCTGCCAGAACTGACAGTTGTCTGGAACAAAACTTTATTAAAAGCACTTTAAAAGAGGGCTTTGTATCTCTGATTATTCCGTCACTGTAGCAGATGTTCAAGTCGGATGCTGTCATTAAAAACGAGTTTTACTGAAGATGCATTTGTTTTTCAGTATCTATATATTTGTTCTAAATGGACTAAATTGCTTAGAGCAGTACTTTAGACAATGAGAGTCAACTAGTCAATAAACCTGGTCTCTGGTATCACTTTCTTTAGCAGAGAAGAGTGCAAAATGGTCAGTGAGGACTGTTTTAACAAACCTGTTTGTTTCTTTGGAACACTGTGGCTCTGACAGTTTGCTATTAAGTGGTAGAAGTTGGTGTTGTTGAAGAATCACCAAATCCTTCTGCCAAATCAGAACTTGCTCCTTGCTTACTCTTGGCAGTTCAGAATAATATAGAGAATAATTGCAAGTGAGGAATCCAGACCTTTTAGAAAAGCAAGTAAATGTGACACTTGGGATTATATAGCAACAAGTTTCAAAGGAATGGATACCATTCCTTGTAATGAACATGTTCTGGATATCACCTGTGTAGTTTGTATATGTTCAGAGTGTTGTCTTGTCAGGCTTGTTCTGCATGTGGTATTGTAGCCAACATCTCGAAATACCTGGTTTTAGCAAATTTTTAATTATTTAGACTCCTAATTGTATGAGTTCAGAGTAAGTTTTATAAATTAGGGCATTTCCAAAAGGGATATTATTTACTGTTGTTACTTTCCCTTGGTGTATTTTTTGTAGTGGCTTTTCTGTTTTACTGATATAGGAGGGCTTTCATGATGGGGAAAGATACTGCGGATTGGGATTTTGATGTCGGAAGTACACACTGATGTTGCCTACTCAATACTGTTTCTAAGAGCCTAGAAGGGATTACTGAACATGGAGAGGGATTTTGGATGTGGGGAATTTTTCTTCCAAGTGAGCTGTTCTTCAGTGGGGCACAGCATGTGTTTCTGTTACAGTGCCCATGAACTGAGGTATTGAATTCCATAGTTAAAGTGTGCAAAGGAGAGGAGAGGAGAGAATAGAGTGATACCCGTCTTCAAAGCGTAGCTTCCTAAGTGTTGTTGAGGGGTGTCAATTCCAGATAAACAGCTTTCGATCCATTAGTAATACAGAAGTACAGAATCATCGAGGTTGGAAGAGACCTTCAAGGTCATCCAGGCCAACTGTTAGTCTAGCACTATCATTGAAACCATTATATATCACCCAGATCCAGGCACCTCTTAAACACCTCCAGGACTGGTGTGTCTGCCACCTCCTTGGGCAAGTTATTCCAGTGCCTGACCACCCTAACAGTGGAAAAAAAATATTCTGATATTTAATCTGAATTTTCCTCTGTCTCAGCTTAAGGCCATTTCCTTCGGTCCTCTCACTGCAGGCACCGTAGAAGAAACCGGCCCCCACCTCACTACAGCCTCCCTTGAGGGGTTTGTAGAGAGCCATGAGGTCCCTCCTGAGCTTCTCGAGACTTAACTCACTCAGCCATTCTGCACAGCACATGTTTTCTACACCTTTCACAAGCCTTGGTACCCTTCACTGGACATGCTCCAGCACCTCAGTGTCCGTTTTAAAGTGGGGGGCCCAGAACTGAACACAGTATTCAAGGTGTGGCCTCACAATTGCTGAGTACAGGGGGAAGTACACTACATGTTCTTTCAGTTGCTTTTTTTCCCTTCATTCCCTTCATTCATCACATTAAGCATTATTCAACAGACTCAGGAAGGACCTTGTCGTGGTTCTGTTGCTCATAGCAGTATTTGCTATGCTAACGCTTCCTGTACACAATGCACATGGAGTTATAGTGAAAGTCTGGGAAATGGATAGATAGATACCATGTTGAATGTTCTCTTCTATATCTTATCTTCTCTTTATTAATTATTTCATACTTGCCAACTCCTATGACTAATACAAAAAACCCCCACACTGCAAAAATAATGGCATAATAATTTCTGGGGCAAGATGAGAAAAGTTTGATTGGTGAAGAATTCCTTCAGGAAAAACTAGCAAAAAAGAAAAATCTGGCTAAAAACAGATCTGTTATATGGTTTTACATGCCAAATAAAACTAAATGTTGATTCATTTTCTGAATAATGAACAAAATTGAAAGGACACAGCATGCCATTGTTTCAGTGAGTATTGCAAAAAGACTTAAGCAGCTTTCAGACCATCGGCATCATTAATTTACACTTCAGTCTTGAAAGCTGTTATAGACATACAGGTTACCTTTTTTTATGTTTGGATGTAATTTTTAAAGGTGCTCAGTCAGTTGTGGCTTTTTTTTTTTTTTCAGGTCTTTCTATTACTTACATTACCGTTGGTCTTTCTTAGGTACTGCGCTGTAGCTCAGACAGGTTGTATTTACACCTGTGCAGTTGTTGTCTGTGGAACCAAAGGAAAGTGCAATTTCTTGTATGCAATACATAGGGGAAATACTGTCACTCAGAAATTCCTGAGAGTTCTTCATTGCTTCAGGAGGCCCAAGCATTACTCTTGAGCCAGGTGTGGCTTTCAGGCAATTCAGTTGTACTTTCAGGGGGTAGGATTGGTAGAGGGACTAGTCAGAAATGAGGCATTGCTGGATTTCCTAGGACGTAGTTGAATGTTCAGTTACACTAGATTAGACCCTGGGGATCTATTGTCCTCTCTGTTGTATGAATCACTTGCTCCCTGAGCTCTGAATAACCCATTCTGAGCTACCATCCTTGTGGCATATACCCACTTGCATGAGTATATGTTGTTGGTCTGTCGCCAAATTCAAGCATTGGTAGGCAACTCATAAATTATCTCTGCCTCTGCTGCCCACAGCCATCTGATGAGACTCATAATCCTCAAGAGATCCCTAGAATACAGCGCCTAGCTGAAGGCAGGGAGAATTAAACGTTCTTAAATTCTTGCCTACGAATGTCTCCTAGCTGGTCTGGAGTTGGCCCAAGTGCTTTATTTGTAAGTCTTTCTTCAAGGTATTGGCAGGGGTTCCCTCAGGAACATACTTCTCTGTAATTCACTTCTCTTTTCCAGGTTGTTGGCCACAAAATGGAAATCCAAAAACTGGCAGCACAGACATGAAGTCTAAAGATCATTACAATTTTTTTTTAATGTTAAAGAATTGATTTCTGTTGTAGAATGATTTGCAGAAAATTACTTATCTATCCAGCAGCCAAAGTTTTCTTTATTTTAGATCAAATTTCTGGACTGTTGAACTTCGGAAAAAGTGAAATAAACAACATTCAAGAGATACAGTAATTTAAAAAAAATTTCCAAAAGGAAATAGACTGCTGCATCTTGGGGAGAGAAGGACATGGAATATTTTCCTGTTCTTTGGGCTCCAGAAGAATTAATTTTGATTAACCTAGCAATCTATCCAGAATGCATTTCCTTGTCAACTTTTTAGTTCATGGGAAATTGGTTAGAAGTTACTGTGTTTGGGTTTTTTTTTTCCTCCACCTCAGAAAAACCTTTAATTCTCTGCTTAGTATTTTAATAAGTTTCCATCCAGCAATTATAAAACTGTAATCAGCAGATATAAATTTATAATATTTGTCAAAAACTGCTGTCTTTTTAGGTTCATAGTAAAGATTTTTCTTCTTATACTTTTAGTTTTACCACAGTTGTGCTTTTTTAGGCCAAAATTTGGCAGTTAGATTATTTCCCTCCCACAGGTTTTATGTAGACCAAAGCCTGATCTGTCTGCTAATTATGTCTTTACCCCTCAGCCTCCTGTCAGCAGTAGTTACCTCTCACATGCCCACATTCCTCTGCCTGTTCTTTTGGACAGTCTTTCTCATTTTAAGAGGATAAGTTTGGTGAATAAAAACTCTCTTTAATAAGAAAAGCCTGTTAAGTTCACCTAGGCACCTTAGCAGTGATAGGGGGGTGTCTGCTGTGTTACGTGTTTCAGTGTTCTCAGGTGCTGAGAAATACTGCATTTTCACTGTGATTTAAAATGACTCTTGATTAATTAAATGGATTCTGTTTTTTCCTTACCCTGGGCTTAGATATGTCTCTGTCACTAGGATTTTCTTATCTTTTATGATCTTTTCAAACAGCTAGTTTCACTTGAACATCAGGATATATTTTTATCCTTTCCTGTTTCATCTACTGCCACTGTTAGCTTCAGATACAGCTAAGGTTTTCAACTTGATTGTAGTACCCTGAACTTTTTCATGTTACCTGTTGTTTGAAGGTTATAGTAGCTACATAGTCTTCTGTAAAAGAAGTTAATCCTGTTCATTGGGAAGTCAGTGATTTTAAGCATTTCTAAACTCCCAGGTTAAACTTTGTTGTGAGTAATCTGTAGCTGTTTGTTAAGTATTTTGGATGAGCTGTAACCCTGGGGCATTGGTAAGTAGTGTCCTCTAGGGTTTGGTTATGTAGCTATTGTCGGGACATAAATATAGTTCTGGGATTTTATTTTATTTGCTTTGCTTTAAATCTCAGAGATTGTCTCTTGCTCTCTGCACTACTGACTGCTTATTTCGATTGAGTGGGATCTTCTTGACTTCAGGACTGTGATTCACTTTGGATGGTGATGTACTTCAAAGCCTTCCGCTAAGAATGGGCTGTATTTTTGCTTGTTCCATTACCTTGAAATGGAACTCTTCCCAAATTAAAACCGCTTGGCTTTATGCCATTGTACTAGCATCTCAACTTGATTTCTTAGCACATTAGTCATTTTCAAGGCTGTTTTCAGTTCTGTTCTCTGTGATTCCCAAAACACACAGTGGAAGAGAGACTATTCAAGACACAGTTTTGCAATACAGGTCAACTTTGTGACTTTTTGGTTTTTTGTTTTATTAATTTCTCAACTTCACTGCCTAAGTGTTCTATTTTAAGTTGAACTGGTGTCATTTTTTCCAATTTAGAAATCAGTATTTGCATTCACTCCATACAGTTTGATGTCGTAATGTATTTTGGTTTGCCATGCTTTTTCCCTTGGTCAGACTCGTATTTTAGTGCTCCCTCTATTCCTTGACTGACAGCTTGTTCTGGGTTACTTTATTCTCCACTGGCATTTATAAGGCACTGAAAGTATAATCTGGAAGACACCTGGATCAACGTTTACCTAACTACATAATAGTTTATTACCGAATAGTTTGTTTTCTTGGAGGCAGAAATATTAACTTCATCACCATATTTTCCTGGAAATGAAAAAGTCCTTTCTGGTTGGTTCTGCAATAAGGAAAGCCCAGAATTTCAGAAAGCTAGGGAATAAGAAAGAAGTTGAGTGCATAGTTTGGTTGATTTGGTTTTGGTTTTGGTCTGGGTTGGGGTTTTTTTCCCAAATGAAACAAGAGATGAACTCAAATAAAAGGAAATACATGTGGATGCAGATATGTACCTTCGTGTTGGTGAATGAAGAAAAGTAGTTGTGTGGCTTCATTTTCAAGAGACTACTTAAGGGTTTAAAAATCTGGGTTTAGTAATTTTCTGTAGTCTGTTCTGCATTTGATTAAATTTTAAAGCTTTCCTTTTACCTGCTGTAAATGTGTATTCTAGGATGGCAACAGCTATCATACTCAATTGTTATGAAGTTAAATTATTGGAGCATCAACATGGTGGAATAAATACATATTTAGGATATTCCAAATTGAAATAAACAGTTATTTAAGGACTTCAAGGATTGCATTGCAGTGCTGTTAAACAGTGCTTTCTATACTTGGAATGGTTACCATGCTTAAAGTCTGGTTTGATACCGTTAAAGGAATCTTGATGAAAAACAGAGAAGGTAGTGGGGACAAAAAACCCCCTACTTTCCAGGCTGCTTTTCCTGCAATTGGAAATGTGTATACTGCCCTCCCTGCCTCCTTTTTTGCCCCTCGCCCTTTTAGCTGGGTATTAGTTAGAATTACTGTTCTAAAGGATGCTACTGCCATTGAGGAAGACTACATGGTGCCAATATTATCAATGTTAATATGAAGTTTTCCTGAAAATATGTTGAGCATAACTCTCATACTGTGTTACCATAAAATCTGAGTGCCTACTAGGAGCACATCAGGAAATTCAATTTACATTATGCTATTGTTGAACTGTCTTTTTCTATTCAACAGATAGGTCTCTGTGTTGAAGTATTTTGCTTTGGCATTAAAAGCTATATGCATGTAAATGCATTAAAGAAACCAGACCAAACCAGTTTTGCTTTCACTTAAGTGAAAGGTGGTTTGTGCTGGCGTTGAATTCAGGAGAAGGGGGCCTCAATCTAATCTGGAGAGTTGTTCTAAGAAGAATCTGGCTTCTGCATAATGAACTTTATCTTCATTGTAGAAAGCTGACAATGTGTGAAGCTGTTGATCTTTCTTCATTTCAAAGCTGTAATTGATTGCCAGATAACAAGAGTCAATTCAGGGTAATAAGAGAGTCAAAGATAAATACTGAGTTCTGGAGCTTGATTCCGTATTTCGTGGAAAAGAAAAATAGTCTGATCTGCCAGCCCTTTGTGTTTGGATCTGCAATGCTGCTCTGTGTAGTCTACCAGCGTTCAAGATAGAGGTTGTAGTACAAGAGTATCACAAAAGATGCAGTTTTAGAAGGTGAAGAATAATTGCAGCTGCAATTCTCTGCTAAACTTTTTCTCCCAAAATAACAATTTTATTGAGGCCTGAGCAAGTATTTGGTTAAATAGGTGGATCATTTGCAAGTATTTGTGTATTTGGGGGTGTGGAGCCTTGGGGTAGAGGTATAGTTGCACTTCATTGTTTTTTGGTCACTGGTTCTGAAGAGTTCTAACTACCATGGAGAATCCTTTGAATCTTTACATCTCTGCTTTGCTAAGGTAGACTACGGTATAATTGATTATACCAAGTGCCATGAAAAAGCTTGCAGATTGCTTCTCTGACTTAGAAGTTTGAGTTTTGACATACCCCATTGCTAAAGAAATTCTAAGAGGAATTTGGAGTTATTTTCAAAAAAAAATCCTGCTAAAAGTGTCCCTTTCAGGACAAGATATCTGTATATTTTATATTAGATTTTAGAGAAGAGGCTCTCTACCAACCCCTGCCACTCCCCAAAAATACAAAAGCTAGAAAGTGTTAGTAATTTAAAAAAACCCCGAAAAACTACCAGAAGAAGCATTCAGAATCTGTAGTGGTTACAAGAAGTGAAGGTGTATAGTTTTTTAGGAATCTTCTGTGAATTTCAGGTAAACTTCCAGGTGTTCTTTGGGAAGTAGTAGAAGTTTGAATGGCAGTGGGTGGTAGCAATGTCAGTCTTTCCTTTAGCATCGTGGTAAGTATGCTGTGAGTACTTGGGTAATGTGATTGAGTGTCCCTTGAATTAGTGAGCTGGCTTTCAGGTGTAGTAATGACATTAGTTCAAATAAGAAGTCTGGATATATCTTCAGGTCTGTAAGTTATGTCAGTCTTATTGGTAGCAAGGCATTCTGTGAGCAGGAGAATTTAAAAAGTCTAATGTTTAAAAAAAATTATATGTCCCTTACACTAAATATGTAATTTCTATAATTTTAAAAAAAAATTTGTCCCTCACATGAAATGCCTTAAAGCTGACAGTACCTTTAAAAGTAGGTAACTTGTGCTGAGAACTGAAGGATTGTGCAGAGCTGCTTGTTTTGATAAAACAGCTATGTGTTTGGATGTGAATGATGTATTTTAAATTACAACACGAATGAGGAAGGCAGTTTTTGGGATCCTTCCTGGTATTTCTCTCTGTTGAAAGAAGGTTTGAATCCAGCTTCTCTGTCTTGTCCTTCAAGTCACAAAGATAGCAGAGTGCGTGTTGCTTTTTGTTTGAATATTTAACAATAACAAAAACCAAACCAAAATAAAACCCCCTAACATAATAGCAAAAAACCACTTCAGCAGAAGTAGTGAGAATGCAGTGCATTCATTAGTGTGTATAGGCTCCAAAATCTGAGCAGAAAAAAAGGGTTGTATTTTATCTGTGCTGTGGATTGCCCCTTCACCTGCTACGACAACGTTCTAACCCAGGGGTGCTGATCTTTTTAGTGTATTAGTATCTAGACACAGCACATGAGACCTGCAGTACTTCAGATGAGCCTTTGCTATATCCACAGTGATTATTGCTTTCCCACATTTCATAAAATAAACAATGTAAGGTATGGTAGTATCTATTTCTGTAATGTACACGTAGTTTTGTAATTGCTGGAGTTACATCGGTAATTCTAAGTGATCACTGAACTTTTGTGGGCAGTGACTATCAAATAGGCTTATAAATCAAAATACTGCTAGACCTACTTCATTAAATGGTTTATTTGGTGAACTGAAATGCTTTTTTTCAGACTGGCATACACTTAGAAACTTCTACTGTTATATAGCAAAATAATAATTGTTTAAACTTTCCTGACAAATCTGTTGTGATTAATTTCTTACGCTTTTTCAGAGCAATACTTTCCTATTAAGGTATAGATTACGTACATCATACATACTAGGAAAGATATGCTGAACATATGTGCTTTTAAAAAAACCCATATATATCTCCTTACTACACAGACCATAAATGTAAGAAATACTCTTCGTGCATATGAGAAGTGTTCAGTTTGTTACAGAAACCCTTGAAAGCAGTATACAAGCACAATTTAGGAAGCAAGAGTTTAAAGAGGATTCCTGATTGTTCTGCACTCAGCATACAGTATATACACAATCAGTTTTTAACCCAGAGAGTTTAGAGTCTAAACGATGTAAAATTTACTAGGCAAGTTCAGAAGCAGCATTACAACTGCAGCGAAGCCAGCTGCAGTTTCAAACTGTGTAATTCCCTAGTGTTGTTGGAAAAGAGTCCTCCAGCTGTATATGTGGGTGCATTTGGGTGTAGTAACAAAATGTGGTATCTCCAACCTGCCACTCGCCGTTTGATTTTTCAAAAGAGGACTCTGCCACAAAAACATTTGTAGAATGTTTTCTTACCAGCTGTTCATGTCTTGGTGTGATCCTTTTCCATCAGAGGAGGTCTGTTACCAGTTCCCGTAGTAAAGGAGTGCTGACACCACACTTGCCATCATCTGCCTTCCTGCAGGAACAAGGGCAACTTGAACTAGCCAAATAGCAGAAGCAATACTTTCCCTACCAGAGGGATTAGCTCCACGGCCAGGAGTTGCCAAAATGTCAGGAACAGAAAGATCTGTCTAGGGCTTGAATGCTGAAGATTTAGAGATACCAAAGAGCCCTATAAGAAAGTGTCTTTTGACTTATTAATAGCAAGGGGAAAGCTATGTTGGTGTGTTGGTTAGAATGTTTAGCTGATGGGTAGAGGTTTATAGCAGCAGTTAAACTTTGCAAACTAGTTTTCACAAAAACAGAATTTACAAAGCTTTTTTTCATGGCACAATTACTTTCTGAACTGCTGTGTTGTCCTGTGGGACTGAAAAGCACCAACATGTCATGTCTTAGCCGGAAAAATTTAGGCTATTTTACTGTGTGGTACTTGAAGGATGTGCTGTTAAAATAGTGCATAAAGACTTTGATGTGAAATATCTTATTTAAAATAAAGCAACTGAAATGTTTCCAATTGAAGATAAACCGAATGTTCAAGTAGTTGAAAAGATAAAAACACAGAATGCAGTTTGTGTAAATACAGAAGACTTATTTGTCTACATCATCTTTCAGACTCATTAAACAGCCGTAAGTGATTTAAATACAAATTAGGAAGCTGCACATCATGTTGCAGCCTACTCATGTAGGCTGAGCTCATCAGAAACTCCTTTTGTTCCTCCATTTCCTTCCACCTTACTTTCCCTGCTGATGCCAGCAGCACTGCTTTACCCCATTTACAGGGCTCTGTCAAAGCCATCACCTCTGCAAGGGTCTCTGTTATTCTTGGTTCCCTTTTTATTGCTGATCCTGCTCCTTCTTTCTCTGACCTTTGGACCTCCATATAACACTGCATTCCTTTGCATGTGTTGAGGACTGCGATCTACCTTCTGATTTTCCTTCTTTTGCCCCTATAATTCCTGCTTGTTGATCTTTGACATTGATAGTGTAAAATGTAAATAATACAGAAAACAAGAGCATTGCAGAATGCATTGCAGAATTGGGAGGTTTTATGCTGGAAAATACTTCGTTCCTGTCAGCTAGTTTTTAATCTATAAATAATTGCCTGGTTGGCATATTGCATACTGCAGACTTTGTGTCTTACATGCCTCTAACAGGTTCTAGTTTTCAACCAGAATTGAAAAGGCTATTCTGATATGCAGAACTTTCCACAAAATTTTTGTAATTCCTTGAGTGCTTTGGTTATTAGGTAACAGATGGTGAGTCATTGTCAAGTTGAGGGTACAAATCCTTTCTTTGCATAGGCCAGCGGTATGTTTGGCTTGTTTGTAAAATATTCTACTGCAAATATTAGGAAATGTAATGAACTTATGTATTTTTTTTAGGAGCAATGGATGAACTTCATAGCCTGGACCCAAGAAGACAAGAATTGTTAGAGGCAAGATTCACAGGAGTAGTAAGTGGCAGCACTGGGAGTACTGGAAGTTGCAGTGTTGGAGCTAAAGTAAGTCCTAAGAGCAGTCATTCAGATCTGCCGTCTTTGAAACACTAATTTCTCTCACACCATCTCATTTTCATATTGTCCATGTGATTTACTTACAAAAGCATTGGGTTGAAAGAGGGTCTCAGAAAAATCCTTGTTAGTCTGTTACTTTGCTTTGAGATAGGTTCAGGATAAACAATCCTTTCTGTGACATGGACATTGAATTGTTCTTAAAAACACCGAGGAATGAGCTTATACAGGCTCTTTTGTGGTTTTGCTGTAGTGCACATGTGATCAGAGATGGAAGATTTTCACAGTATTTAGGTGGAGTTGTCGCTGCTGCAGATGAGCATCTACTTACAGTTCAGCTTGAAATAGACACAGGGAGTCTGGTGTGACCTCTGTTTTTAAGGTTAAACTTTTTTGAAGATTAATACATATAGATAAACAAATTATTTCAACATTTCCAGACATTTGTATCAATTTCTCTTACTTTCATTGTAGACTTCTGTCCTTTAGTGTCTAAACCAGGATGCAACACTTGGGGAAGAACCTTATGAACACTGAATAATTACCTTCCATGTGTTGTCTATTACCCTTCAGTTAATACATCTGCAAAATAAATTTGTCTTTGTTGCATATTCTGTGTTGCATAGCTTCAGCTTCCAAGACTGATTTCTGCAATACTGTTGCCTAGCCAGAAGTACTCCATTTTATATTTGTGCATTTGAATGTTTTCCATCAAGTATAGTACTTACTAAACTGATACTGAAAAGGTGTGATACTAGTTATTTTAGGTGTGTTTCCCTCATGACTTTTACTTACGAATTCTGTTTCCAAAGTGTTTGCAGTGTCCTCATATTTTAAGTGCTTTACACAAACTTGTAGTATTTTTAGCTTCCTATGCTGTATTTTAGTTACCGGTATAGATTACAGAACAAAATACTTCCTGATAGCAGACATTGATGAAATTTCTGAAGACATGTGATGTATTGATGATTAGTAACAAACTACACAGAATTGAAATTACTGTATAGTGATCTTGCATCCTATCTTATTTTGCTTTGGAGAGTGACATGAAGGTAACTGTCACAAAGCTGTAAAAAGCTGACGTGCTTGTTACTACCACTTAAACCAAGAAGTGAGTTAAATAGTCAGGGGAAGAAATGAGTTTGGATTGACACAGTGATGTTGATGCACTGTTTAATTATCTTCTCATTATGATTGCAAAATTGTATATTTGCCGTATCTTATGCTTGAAATAAAACACAATAATTCTGGCCCATCTTTGTTTATTTATACCTTGCGTTCTGTAGTAGTGCTTACTCCCCTAATTAATTAACTCATTTTAATAGCTCAGGTAGTTGCTCATAATTCAAATTACTGTTTATCCTTTTTCATTACTAGATCTGTACTTTTAGCTTCATTTAACTTTTAGCTTTTGATACAGCTGTTTTGGTCCCTTGCTTTATTGCAAATTTTCCCTCCTCATAATCTGTCTACTGCTCTGTGTGTAATACATCTTTTTTAAAGGCATTATCAAGTTTCTTGGGTTTCCTCTTCTTTAAACTTTGATCCCCTGTGAGTCACTGCTTACCATTTCCATAAATCTGTTCAAGTCTTTGTCTTGTTGTTTTTCTTGTTTCTTGTCTTTTTCTTGTTTCTGTTGTTTAGCTGATTTCAGCTGTTAGCCAAATTACATTCCACTATCACATTCTCAGTTTGTTCATCCAAGTTAGAAAAAGAAATTTAAAATAACTAATTTCCTTTTTCACTCTGCTATGGAAAAAATACATTTCTTGTCCCTGATGCATTCCAAGATCTGTATCTCATCCAGTTGGTTTCCAAATGGATATATAGATGAAGTGGATTTTTTTAATACTATCAAATGCTTTGATAAATGTTTGCAGAAGATACTGTTACCACTGTTTTCTGATAGATGCAGATCCTCATCTAAGACACTGTTGTTCTTACCTTCTAGTCTTGTGATTTGTTACACCATCAGTAAAATGACAATTATATCAGTTTGTTTGTATTTCTTCTATTTGTGACCATTCAGTGTATCAATGCAGATATCATGAAGTGTAGTAGCTGATCTGGGCTGTGTTTGGAAAAAAACACTTTTTTAAAATACAGTCTTCAGTCTTGGTGGGGGATGTTCAGACAGGCTTATCTGATTCTTATTAAAAAAACTGAGAAAACATTTTTGATCTGATGTGCAGAGGTAACTGGGAAAATGTGAGGTATAAATATAATATCCATTGGTCTGCCTTCACTTTGAAGGCCAAAATGAGAAACTTGGTTCTATACAAACCCAAACCCCCATGTACCATATTCTCATTTTCCTAAACTAGCAAGACAATACACAGCTTGCAACTGCACTTAATGCTTATTTTTTGAAATATAGGTCATTATATTCTTCTAGTCATTAAATTGAAATGGACTCTTATTTATTGGGGATACTCTTTTGAAAGGTTACCCTTATCAACTGTTTTGCTGAAGAGTTTTGGAATTTCTGGGGGGGGAAAGCCCGTCATGTTCAAGCTTTTTTAGTAAGCAAGGCTGGAAATACAAATGTAGGTTATTGAGATTGTCTTAGCTGACGCCAATGACCAGATACTGACACAGTGCGAGGAGCACTACATACGGGCATTTCTGTACTGGAGACTGCCCTGGGGGTGGAAATGTACATGGAAATTTTGTGTGTTTCATAAACTTTTCTCTGGAAATTTTAATTCAGAGATGATCTAGTTATTCAGAAGATGTCACAGATGAGCACTGATACAGAGCTGGAATTTAGTGCTCGGGAGCAAACTGCTTTGGAACTAGCTTCACTTCATAGGGAAGCAGTATTTGTTCTGCCTTCCTATATAGAACGGACCAGTCCATCAGTATAAGATTTTTTGGTGGGGTTTTTTTTAATAAAAGGACACTCAGTTGATGATGACTCGTTAAAATGTCCTTGTGCCATGCTGTGTTCAAAAGATCTCTGAATAAATCAGCCTTAGTAAATTTATTAATAAATATTGTAGTTTGGGACTATTTCACTATTTAGGGTTGTTGTTGTTGTTTTTCTTCCCTCACTCATGTAAATTTATTGCTTTGGGGGAAATAATTTTTTTTTAAGGAGGTAGAATAATACTGTCAATAGGTTTTAATTTTCTCCAAGACAGACTAGACTATTGCAAAGATTATTTTTTAAATCTATTCCATGACAGAAAATTTAAACCTACTTTAATTAAAACCTCTTTTTCTTCAAAAATTGAAAAATTTTAGTAGTCTCCAGCACTTGCTTCAATAGTTTTGAATATGCTAGCGTTATACTTGGCTTAAAAGCAATGGAAATTCAGAATTTACTGTGCCCTGTCAAAATATCCACCTGTAAAACTTCTTATCCCCCTTGCAAGTCACAAGTGCTCTATAGTTAATCAATTTTTCCATGTGAGCATGAAATGACTGTTACTTGTTGTAACTGTGAGTGATAAAAGTGGATTATGTTTTATAGTTCTGCGTATAACGTTGGGTATGTTATTTGTCTTGGTAGGCCTCAACAAATAACGAGAGTTCAAATCACAGCTTTGGAAGCTTGGGATCTTTAAGTGATAAAGAATCAGAGGTAAGTATATGGGGCAGATTCATTATTACATCAGAATTTTAATGCTAACAAGTAATTTTTTTTTATTCTACTTTGATGCCTTATTTTGTATAGAAGCTTTTAAAGTAAAATGCAGACTACTCGGATAGATAGGAAGGAGCGTAAGTTACTGAAAGACACCGTATCTTGGAAGAGGAACCATGCCTGCAAGAAGTCAGTTTCTTTGGATTTTTGGTCGTGAAACTAGCTGCTTCTGCTTCTCTATTATCTATATAGTCATGGTCTGAGGATACATACAGCTTTTGGAGCTGAAAATGCTTAAATAGTTTGCTGTCTTTTGTTTCATAAGTAGTAAGTGTTTCATCAGCACAGATGACTTTGACTGGTCTTTGGATGAATCCTTGACAGTACTCTAGAAACTAGTTTACCATGTTTTCTTTTAAAATACGGATTTATGCCAAGGACAGACAGTAGCCATCATCTTTATTTGTAAAAGCTACAGTTGTCACTCTGTATTTTCTTACCTAAATCCAGTTTGTAATCCAAAAAAAGGATTCATGTTTTTATTAGGTTTTAATGTGCAGAGCTCAGACGTCCCTTGAGTAGAATATTTTCCTCTTAGTGATGAGCATTGACAATGTTGCACTATACTACAGTTATACTGTAGTATAAATAAAGAAATACTCTTAGAATTTACCTAATTTGGGGTCAGTGAGTCCCTCTGACAGTTTTGCCTCTGTGGGTCACAGATTGCATGGACAAGATTATACCCATTGTAACCAAGAGTGGATTTCTAGCCTAGGCTAGACCTTGTGTGACAGTGTGTCATGCTGGAGAGACAGTTGTTTGGAATGTGCTGTTGACGTTATTTTCACATGTCAGAGCTTTGCTTTGGGACCTAATTGTTCATTTGCTCAGTCACTACAAGACACTTTTTACTGGGCTGCCCAGCAAGTAAATTTAATTGGTTCCCAAAGCTGATACCTTATAAATAACAGTTCTGTATGTGTGATTTGTTCTTCTCATTGGAAAAAATCTCTGCTATGTTTTTTTTTCCCCTCACCTTTCCCAGCTGGATTATGCATTCAGCTGCATAGACTATTTTCTTAACCAGAAGATTCTGTCTGCCTGTTGTTTTTATTCGTGGCTTTTCCTAGAAATACTCTGGGCAGTGATGCAGTTCTGATGTAGGTGTGGGAATGGAAATGTGCTGCAGTGGCCTGAAGGCTATGATGCATTATTGCAATTCCTTGACAGAAAAACATATCTATGAGTAGCTGAGTGATCTCAGAACACCGACTATATGTGTAATAAGTTTTCAGTGTAGGAAAATGTTATTTTACAGTTGTATACATGAGATACAGAGGCAAAGCTTTTCCAAGGTGTGTGAGTTTGAAATTCTCTGCACAGTGTTTTAAACTCAAGCCATGCTTCTGGGTAGGGAGAATATTTTGTCTTTTAAATATTCTAAGACTTGTATTCTAAAATAGTAACAGACTTCTTTTTTGAAAATGTCCCTGCACAGAAATGAAAGATGAGTCTTAATGACATTGAGTAGTGAAATACAATTTCTTGGCTCTTTTTCAGTAGTTGTTAGTAGTAGTCACTTAAATTATAATTGTAATAGCAAGTGTGTTAATAAATTTTTACAGTTCTTAAAACTACATCTGGTTACTTACATGCTGAAGTACCATAAAAAGTAAGCTGTAGATCTTAGTATTACAAACAGGTTGTGGGCTTGTTTTGTTAGCTTTTGTTTGTTTTAATAGTGTGACTTTGAAGGTTTCATAGTAGTAGCGACAGTAGTGTGGTAATAAGATGACTTGCTCATTGGGAAGCAGTGCCGTCACTTGATGTTGAGAGAGCGCTGTTGTATTACAATAGGTTTTGGGAGGAAAAAAAAGTAGATATGCAAATCTCAGAATCACTGAAATTAATTTCTAGCAAGAATGTCAGTTTCTGATCAAACTGCGAAGATACATTCATGTCATTACTCTGTGCTTTCATCATGAAGTGGCACATTAAGAAACTATGAATGTGAAGAGAAGACTCAGGGGAAGCACAGTGAAATTGAGGGGAAAACTAGGATCAAGACCAAGATGTATGAGGCTCTTCTAATATGCCAGGCTGTGTGTGACTCTTTACAGTCTAGCACTGGATAACCTTAAAACTTTTATCTTGCTTATGAAATAGTAAGATTTTAATCTAAGTCTTGGCTATATGTAAATACTTTGGAAGCTACAGAAAGTAGCTTCAGTCTTCATTTATCAGGAGGATACTCCCCAGCCCCATTAGTCTTCAGTTTCTTGTAATTCATATGACTCCATTCATTAGGAAGGATTTTGGAGTACATTTTCTAGTGATTGATGTGTGCTGTACATTATCATGTGAATTTTGTGCTTAGAAAAGGGGAACATGACCTTGTTGAGTAACCTCATTAATAACCTCATTAGTGTGCTAGTACTTTCTAGTTTGGAAGGTTAAATTAAACACTGAAAGAAATCAGAAGAGCTTAGGGAAATAGACATTTATGAATTATTTGAGTTTTAAAACTATAAACCTCTTTAAATGGCTGGTTTTTAAATACAAGCCACAGCAGCTGGAAACTAGTTTTGGTGGGGGAAATCTTACGTGTTTTGTCCTTAATTAGCTTTTAAAGGGTTGGTGGGGGGCGGCTTTGGTTTGGTTTTTGTTTTTGTTTGTTTTGTTTTGGGGTTTGTTGTTGTTGTTTTTATTTTGGGTTTTTTTTCTTTTGTTTTTGTTTTGGTTTTTTGCTTGATATGGTAGGTAAAAATGATTACATTAGAATTTAACTGAAAAATTATAAGTTAGAAAACAAGAATAACATGAAAATGCTTGGTTAAGTAGTTTCAATTTAGTTTGTGGAAAGATAGCTTAATGTTACCTATTTAACTGGCAATAATTCCAAATTATTAAAGTAAAATTTATAAACTATCTCAGTAGTCTTGAGATAACTTCATTTCTAGGAATCTGTGTTCTATAGTTTGCTAATGTATGATAGCACTGTAAAAGATGCAGATGTCAGTTGGATGAGTTTATTTAAAATAAAATATATTTAATTTGAATTTAATTTATAGCCTGATAGTACAACAGTTACAGTTGTAAAACTTCCAGAGATATTTTTATGAAGCTCCACACAGAGTCAAAACATAAAAAATACATGGTATGGGTAAGGAAGACCTTTCTTGTCCTGCTGGTTCTTTTATAGACTAATAATTTTCTAGGGATCACAGGTAGCTTAAAGTGGTTCTTGCCAACATAAATACTGTTGGGTATTTGTAGTAAATTTATATTTGAGCATATCCACATGAAGATTTTGGAATTGAAATGTCCTTGAAATGATTTTACTGATGGTTGAAATTTGAATGTTGATGCAATTTGCTATGTTGAGAAAGCATACTTGGAGCACCAAATGATGGTATCATGAGAAAATGAAGCAGCTTATCACTGATCTTAAATTTAGTCTGAGCTATTAGGGATCTTTGATTTATTGGTAAAATAGTTTGTGTAATGTCTCCTATGCTTTCTTCAGTTATGTACGAGGCACCACGAAGAATACACACACACAGAGCTGCAGTATGCTTTCCTTGAACAGGAGCCGCTTGTATTTAACTTACACTGGGGAGACTTAACTGGTTTGAATCCTCAGATCAGAGAGGAGCAAATATAATTTAGAGACGCTTCTGATCACAGCCCTTTCTTGTTGCCTGTGTTGTACGTGCTGATTGTAATTCCTAGGCAGCTGTATAGAAAAATTTATTCCAGAAATATTAACAGATTTGTATTTTTTCACTTATCATTGATGCTTTTCTTTCTTTTTCTTGAGATAAAAGTATATGGGGAGGATGACACTTTCCAAGTGGATAGATGTTAACATTCTAAGCTACTTTTGCTATTTTTTCCTCTTTTTCTTTCTTTTTAATTATCAGCAGATTGTAGAAATGTATACAGTTTCTATTAGTTTGGAAATCTCTTTTGCATTTCTGAAAAAGTGTAACAATATTGGCTTCCTATTGAAGCACTGGTACTTTGTGTTTATGCTACAGCAGTGTGTAGAAAACACCATCAATTATCAGATTATTTCACTTAAATATTAAGCTTTAAAACACCCACACTAAACTACAAAGATCTTGGTAAAATATAGATGTAAATGAAACAAAATTGGGTGTTCATAAACCCTGGAATGGATGAAAAGGAGTAATTGCTTAACAATTAATATGTGGAATTGCCTTTTGGGAACTAATTTAAGAACTACTTCCCAGTTTCTTAAATACCTCTTCTAGCTTGTACTTACCTGATTGACCAAAGATCATATTACCTAGTTTAACTACGATCTGAAATTACATCCCTGCTGAATTGTGAAATCATGTTTTATGGATGAGGATTTAAGTTTATTTCACAATAATATAGCAATAATATAAATAAATAGAGCTTATGTTGCATCATGTTCTTTTTGTTGTTTGTAGACTCCAGAGAAGAAACAGTCAGAACCTTCCAGAGGAAGAAAAAGAAAAGCAGACACTCAGAGTGAAAGCAGCCAAGGTAAACTAAAATATAAATTGACTGGATAGTGATTGCATGTAACACAGTTTTGACTGTTAGCCTTAAAAATTCTGTATTTTTGCTTACGTAAGACGGGTGTTATGTTTTGGATGATAAGTTACGTATTCTTCTTACCCTCCCATTTGTCACTGGAAGGGACGGGCAAGTATAACGTGAACTGGACTGGTAATTACCCAAAAGAATCATTAACTACTGCGTGTGTAACTCGCAGCTATGCTACAACTCTGTAATCTTTTTAAGAATTACAGCAACTCTTCTCATGCAAAATACCTTGTGGTTTGAATTTCTTTTCAGTAGATAAGGGGGAAAAGGGATTACCAATTACAATATCTGATGCTTGTTTTACAGGTATATATAAAAATTGAGTTTTATTCTTCCTTTTCTATGAAAGATTGTAGTTGTCTAGAGGGGTGCGGAAATCATGATGAGACTGATTTCTAATTTAATATTTACAAAGTTTAGTTTTTGTCATTCCTCTCTTTAAGTGACTTTTGGGCAAGGACTGGTGGAAATTTAACCTTAAGACAAAATTTCATCAGAAGGGGAGCGGAAATAGTTCTGATAACATCTGTATCAGCTTTATTTTTCATTCTAACTAACCTAGAAAATGTCACTTCAGATATATATCAATGGGCTCCATATCTGGAGGTCTTTGTGAGGCAGCATGCTATTAGTAGAAGAATTAATGTCGTTTGACTAAAATTAATTTCTTTGTAAGTGTTACTTCGTAGACACCTGCTTTGTTCAAAGAACCCGAATGAAATTTCCCCTTTCCATTGTTCTAGTAGCTTATCCTTCCTGTTACTAATGAGTGTTGAAATTAGAGATGATGGAAATTTTTGCAAGTTTTTAATATGGAAAACACGATTATAATGTCTTATAATTACTGTTTTACTGTCAGCAGCAGTGAAACTGAATAGTCTGCTCTGCAATATTCTCAAGGAGCTGGCCTAAGAAGCTGCAGCCTCTTGGAGTGGTACAGTGTAGTCGAAGCACAGCAAATAATTCACTTCTATTGTATTGGAAAAAAGAAACAAGAAATCAGTCTCTTGTATATTGCATACCCAGGATATTGACTATGTAAATTAATCCATAAATGTTGAAGAAAAGGATTGTTTAGAACATAGAAGTAATTGGAACGTGGGATAAATCAGTGTAAATCTATTCATAATTGGCTGTGCCAAAATAATTTGACATTTCTTCAGTGCAGAGTTCTGTAACATGACATCAAATAGATTTTTCTATATTGAAAAGGAATGCAGTCTGTCTCATTTATCTGAATGAAAGCAAATTTTAATTTGATAAAGTGATATATGAGAATTAAGCATGAAGACAGAAATCACTAGCAGAATTACAGGGTAGGTGAAGAATTGGCTGGAGGGAAGTAGCAGTGATACATGCACTGACTGAATAACTACTGGAGAAGTTGGCTGTATGCTTTTCTAGGTCTTGGAATTATTTTATCTAAATTTTTCTGTTAAAAGTCTTGACACAAAAAGGGCTGCCAAATGTTTCTGGTTTTTTGTGTTGTCTTAGTGACGCAACATTATGCAGCAGTGTCAGTACAGAGGTATATTGAACTAGAGAGAATTCATCAGGGCTGAAACAACAGAAAGCTTGAAAATCTTTGCTAAAAAGTAGAAATTGAATTTATGGATCTATGGGTAATGATCTCCTAATGTATTGCAAAAATTTCTTTCTGTAAAGTAAAAAGCTTTGAACACTAGTCCATTTCCAAGATGTCTCCCAACAGGTAGTCTGACTTATACAGGAGAAAAATAGTCTTAAGATGTATTTATCGGTCATCTCAGGGCCAAACAGAAGAAAGCATTTGTGCATTGGATAAGGTATAGGTGCAATCTCTGGAATGCCACATATGGGTCAGGTCCTCATGTTGAAGCAGTACAATTCATGTTAGTTCTCCTGAAGTCTCAATACATTTAAGATGAATTCTAATCTCATTCTCTGGTGTTTTGTTTCCCTAGTTAACACCGTGAGTTACCCAATTCATAATCAGGTTAAGAGGACTGGAAATACTTGTCATCCTCTATGCCCTCACTGTTACTGGCACTTAAGAAAATCCTTGGGCAGAACATTTGGGCATAATAACTCACCTGGAGTGTATAATGTTAGTAGACTTGGCTAATTTGATACTTTAGAAGTGAGTGAACTTTTAGATAGTGCTTGAAAAGGGGAGGGGCTTAGAGCTAAAGGTTTGATCTATAGGATGAGAGATGAGTTTCCTGTTATCTAGAAGAGGTGTAGGGTTTCTTCTAAGTCTACTCTAAACTGGTTTAGGAATTGAGAGTGACTTAATATCTGATTTCTCTATGAATGGAATATGAAAATCCCTTTGTTTTGGCCAGTCCCTAATTACCTACATAGGGACATCACATATTGCCACATCAAATAAAACCAATTAACTAGTGGTAGGATTTTGCTATAATTACTTAGGTAAAAGCGTAAGACACCTCTACAGGTACTTAATTTAACCAGTTCTAATGTATTACTATCTTTATTGCAGGAAAGAATATTGGGGGACGTGGTCACAAGATTAGTGATTATTTTGAGGTAAGAATTTTGTAAAATTTACTTTCGTTTTAAAATTTCCTTTTAAAGTATCCTCTTAGCTTCTTTTTGGATGCTTACAGCATTTCTGGTTGTAATGGACAGGCCTCTGGAGAGATTACTACTTTTTTCTTTACGTAAGCTTCTGACTATTAAACCTTGAAGTAGAGATGCAGTCATCTCTTGGTGGAACCTGAACTAATATACAAAACCCATTATCTTTCACACTTTTCTTTAAACAGCTAAAGGCTGCACTAATAAAAGTAATACAGTCTGATTTACAAATTCTGTGTACAGATGAGCTGTACCATTCAGTAGATGTATAATATATTTTGAGAAGATTGACTAATTGGAGGGCTTTATCTGCTCTACAGTACCAAGGTGGAAACGGCTCGAGTCCAGTGCGAGGCGTACCTCCTGCAATCCGCTCTCCTCAGAATTCACATTCCGCTCCTTCTTCTGTAAGTCTGTCAACTTCATAGCTGCTGGAGATAGTTTTATAGTCTAAAAATAGCAAAATTAAAAATAATCTGTATTCAAGGGGAGAGTTTTGAAAGGAACGAGTCCTGGGAAAGAGTTCATTCTTCCAACAGGAAAAAAAATCAAATGAAGTATTAAAACTAAATTTTTCTATTACCACTGGGTCATTTTTTCTTAAACATCTTTTTAAATACGAAGTAGTTATGTAAAATGTTGAATAAATGTTAAAATGTTGTAATGACATCTATTCATAGGCCTCTCACAAAAAATGAGAGGTTTTTTTATTACTTACAAGGGAACTTGAACTCCTAACTTGGGACTTTAAAAGCTCAGTTTTTGATAAATCATAACTTTTTTTAAATAATTGATGCCTAATCTACCTTTAAAATTCTCTTTATTGGTCATGCTACTTCATTTTTTTTCCTTCTCATAAGCACAATTTCAGTGCTCAGCATACCGACGTGTTATTCTTAATGGCCAAACAAATCTTGCCAGTTGCAGAAAAGATTTGTTTTCTCTGATGGTAGACCTCAGCTTTTATTCCATGTACATTCAACTTCAGGCATCCTCTTGGTCTTGCCAGCAATATGGAGTGTAATACAGATTGTGGAATTTGGCTTGAAAAAGGTCTCATTCACACAAACTAGGTTCGTTAACAGGATTTGTGTTCTGATCTGCACTAGCTTCTCCTCTCTGGTTCTCCCACGAGAACTAAACACTCCAAAAATAACTCACATTATTCTTGAGTTGTGAAAGCTCAGAATCAGAAAAATAAGTCTGTGTAAGACTGACATCACCTTATGGCAGTCTTGTATTGTCTTAAATCTTTCAGTCTGTTTCCCAAAAGTGACAGTCTTAGTTTTCTTAGAGAATATATTGCATCCTTCCTGAACTGCAAGTGATATGTAACACCATACTGAGAGCTCTCAATGCAGTGCTCCAAGAAGTAGCTTGTATAAGAAAAATACTTTGTTTCTCTATTCTTTGTGATGTTCCTGCCAAGAGTTGTAACAAGGCTATGCTCATAATTAAATATTACAGCTGTATCTAAAATACTTTGCTTTCATGCCTTTCAGGTTCGACAGAATAGTCCCTCTCCTACTTCATTAGCTTTCGGGGACCACCCTCTCACACAACCAAAGCAGTTATCTATTAAGATTACTCAGGTAACTTTTTGAGTAGAGCTATCCTTTATCACTTCAGACTGCAGGAAAAAAAAGGTAGTTATGTTTATTTCTTTCTCTTTTAACTTCTTCTAAACTCTTAAAGGCTTTCAAAATCTTTGCTTTTTAAAATTGCCAAAACATTTTTCTGTAAAGTTCAGCAGCTCATAATTTAAATATCTCTGGTGAGTTTTGTATTCTGCAGTTGCTCGGCTCCCAGCATTGCACTTCATCATTGCATAGGTGACCATGTCATTGGTAGGTTTTTGCTCAAGATTTTAGCTGTTTTGTGTGATTTTAGAAGTAGAGGCTGCTCTTTCAGGCAGTATTTGAATTGACAGCTGCCATTGTCATGCTGCATTTAAAATCTGACATGGAAGAAGAAAAATGAGATGGCAATCAAAATGATCAACACACAGTTCTGACATGACTTTTAAAAGCTGAAAGCAACTGTTTCATTCTCTCTGCCATTTTTGATGTGATCTGTTCTATCTTTCACATGTTAGTCAGAAGAGGTTGCTTCACCTGTTGACCAATACAGAGAAATAATTAGTTGACATTTACATTCTTGCCCTGTTTTTTATGCTTTTTATGAACAATAACTTCTCAGTTGGTGATGAAATATTTTAATACTGTTAATGGTTTGTCCCAACTGTTCACAGTTGTCCTCATGAAGAGGGAAAGCAGTTTTGAATTAGAACCTGTCATGACATTTCCAAAACACCTGAAAATAAGATTTGCTGGTCTTGTTGAATGTTTTAAAGTAGTTTATTTCTCTTCCTAACAAACATAAGAAGAATCATGCTGTAGTTGTTAAAGGAAAGGATAAATATTTCAAAATATTCTTTTTAGACTGATCTCACAATGCTGAAATTAGCTGCACTAGAAAGTAATAAAAATCAAGACTTGGAAAAGAAAGAAGGTCGTATAGATGACTTACTCAGGGTAAGTGTTGGACATGGGGTAAAGGTATTTATTCAGAACAACAGACTGAATATGAGGCAAATATTTTCGGTTTTTTAAAAATTACCTAAGTTAAAAGGTATAATGAGTTTTAAATTTTTGTAATTTTTTTCTTAAATCTAAGAAGTCTATATAATGAAATGTATAAGACCTTTTTTTTAGCTTCTGTGCTACGACTTGTTAATGATTAATTATATTAATAGGCTTCTGAAGGTGCAAAGAAAGCTAAAGCAGTTTGCAGGCCATTGATTAATTCCTTAAATTCATATTATAATTCACCTAACAGGTGGTTTTGGGCTTTTTTTTTTTTGGTTCTGATTGTGAATAGCCCTTATCAGTGGAACAACTGTTGGCATTTTCAGAATGGAGGTGATTGTGACAGAAAAAATTACAGGCAATGAATAACTACTTTTAATAAGAAAACTATGCTATACTATGCTCTAAGACCTGTTTTCAGAAAAAAAATCTTAATGCTTATACTCTTGAAGGAAGCATTGGAGAGGTGATACATAGAAATACGAAATACGAAACAAACCTGTATTCACAAGTTGTAGTATGTTTAGTGTTTGTATGTATACATACATATGTACACTACATAAAAATATTAACCCATGCAATCATATACTATGAAATTGTATATGTAGACTGTTTTAACACATGTTCAGCAGTATGGGATAGACAACCCTAAGCATTTTTAAAAAAATTTTGTTTTAATAAAAATAATATTTTTGTGGGATTTTTAAGGTAATAAGTTAAATAAAATTGGAACACAGGAAATTTGTTAAACTTCCTACTCAGATAATGGAAACTTTTATCATTTTACTTTCTTTTCAATTGAGGATGTTAGGATTCACATGACTTCAGAAATCATATATAAAGACCTGATGCTAAAATTTAAACTTCCTGTTTAAATGAAAGTGGAGCCCACAGTGGAGAGCTGAATAAGAGATCGGTACAGAGCTTTTATATATTCTCTGTGTGCTGAATGCTCTGTAATGCAGAATGCAGGAGAATGTAAAGGAAATAAAAGAGAAGCAAGGCATCCTTCTGCAGATTGGGATAAATCTGTGAAATTAAATCTTTTAGATAAATAGATATGTTTATGTGTGTTCCTTACTTTAGTCATGTGAAAGTAGATACATTTATTTTCTGTGACAGCTGATTTAAAAGATAATGTTTCAATATTGCTCTTCATATTTTCTGTATATTTATTAGGCTAATTGTGATCTTAGAAGACAAATAGATGAACAACAAAAACTACTTGAAAAATACAAAGAAAGGTTAAACAAATGTATTTCAATGAGCAAGAAGCTTCTAATTGAAAAGGTAAGTTTACTGCTCTTAAAACCTTTGTGATAAAAGCTGGGAGATTGCAGTAAAACTCCATTATGATTCCTCATTTTCACTTCAACTTTTTCACATTAGTCACTTGCGATTGAAACTTCATATCCATGGTCTTTATCTGGCAGTATTTTTATAAACCTGAATAAGCTACATAAAATGTTTAGCCTTTTTCAGATTTTGGAAAATGTACCTTTTTTAATTTAAGGATTTACCCATTGTAAGTAATTCAAGATATAGCAAAGTATAAAAATTAAGAATTTAGCATATGGCATATTTTCTGGACAAATTGTAAGATCACAGTGGATAAAAGAATTTTTGAACATAATCTGTCGTGGAGAGGAGATGGATAATATCTCTTTGTGAGACACTTAAGTGGCTAAGGTAATTTTTGATGTAAAATGCTAAAATGCCATGTTAGCTCAGAATTAATGGAAAAAAAGGAAATGATGACTGCCTTCATACTACTACTAATGAAAGAATTCTTTTTTGAAATTTCATGCCATTATATTTAAACTAGCAGCAATTTATTAGAAGACAAGGATACCCTGTTTCTCTCCCTCTTCTTTAAAATAGCCTCATCTAAAAAAAACCTTAAAAAGTTAATAGAAAATCATGTTGTTACAAATCCAGATACAAAAATTTTAAGATAACCAGCCCAAGTGCCTTCCCTAGTGCTAGCTGCTGGGGTGCTGCTGTCATATACAATGGCAAAAAGTGAGCCATTGGAGGATTAGGGAGAGTTTCCTCATTAGCATGTCATAAATAAATTATTGCAGATCTTTCTAAGTTCCGGCATGAGGGGAATGCAGGGAAAAGATGCATCAGATCTGTTTGGCATGATAGTAGATGGGAACCTTCAGACTTAGAATACCACAAGGAATGTTTCTTGTGAAAGGCCCTTCTTCAGTCTAGAAGTCTGTTTGCAAAAAGATCTTTAATTCTGACAACTTCTAACTTTGTGTGTGTGTGTGTGTGTGGTTTTGGGCCATAGACATTTCTTATGAAGCAAGCATTTGTAACAATTAAAGACGTTTCCTTGCATTAGGTGCTCACAGTGCTCCTTCCTCTCTGAAGGAGACTAGGCAGACTCGGTTGTCACATCCCAAGGATGCTTGTGGTAGCAGTGCTGGTTCTAAGAAGGGCATCTGCTTCTGTCACTGCAAGTGAATATCTGCGGTTAAAGCCTGCCCACAGTGCGTTCCCACATAGAGGTCCCTGCCCCAAGTCACTTTGGTACAAGTAGTAACATAGATGCTCTGTTTCCAGGAAGTAAGTTTCCAGGCTAAGTATAGTAGGTGCATTCTTTATGATATCTAAGTCAGCTCATGTGTTGTAGTAGACATGTACAGACAGAATCTTAAATTATATCCTCTATGATGCTGATACTCTATCAGTTTTTCTGTATTTACAAATAAAGTGGTTTTTTAATGACGAAGAGCAGCAAAGTTTATAGGAAAACTGAGCCAAACTCAGGTTATTTTTTTTGTTCATAAATCATCCTCTAGTACTGATTCTGACAACTGCAGATACTTGAGTTCTGTAGAAATTAAAATAAATACTACAAGATATTTTCATTTACTCTCCTCTTATCCTTGCCTTAAAAGGCTGTTGGAGGAAAAAACCCCTGAATGTTTTATTGACTTTTTGAACACTTTAGTGTTACTAAATATAAAATTTTTTGTTGTTTTCTTAGAGCACACAGGAGAAGCTGGCAAGCAGAGAGAAGAGCATGCAAGACAGATTACGCCTGGGGCATTTTACAACAGTTCGTCATGGTGCTTCATTTACTGAACAGTGGACAGATGGCTTTGCATTTCAAAATCTTGTGAAGTTAGTCAATGCTATGTTCTTGAAATTCTCACTAATTGTTACTTCCCTCTAGTGGATTTTTTTATTACTAATGTTCTAGGATTGAAGCAGCTTTTCATATGTTGTAGTTTGCTTTGCCCTTTGAAGACTGAGAATAGAGCATAGAACTCCATTAATCAGCTGAGGGAATGCTAAGGTTTTGTGTCTTTAAAAAACAGTTTGGTTTCACTTTGTTTTAACTATCTATAGAAAAGCATGAATGTAGTAAATAAGCAGCACATAATTATTCAACTCAGCTGATAGAAAGAGCTATAATCAGTGATTTTTCGGGAAGCTAACCATGTATCACTGGTGGTCATTGGGACAGATGAGGTCTGTGAAGTTCTCACTGGTCACATAGGTGCTACCTGCACATCCTCATGGCAGCAGCTTTTTCAGGCACCCTGCTCCTTACAGCTCAGTGCTGTGAAGGAGCAGGGACAAATCTGGCAGCCTCAGATGGGGTCTAGTGCAAGTGGATGGGGGAGAACAACCTCCTGGAAAAGAGCTGCTGTAGCAGATGCTTAAGCAGAGATGGGGCCAAGGAAAAGGACTCTGCAAGACTGTCAGAGATGGTGCTAAAACAATTATGCAGTGCTTCCAAAGGTGTTCTTTGGTAATGAGTCTGATTCACTGGAGATTCAGATAGGTATATAGATAGAAGGATACATATATTTTAAAAAGTAATTCACCAAGGTTCTAGTTTCTGAAGGGGAGTATTTAGTCTTAGCATTGTGGGATTGCCTAGGGCACTGTGTTTCTCAACAGTCTTAAAAACAGTCTGTAGATGTTTTGCAGAAAAGCTGTCATCCTTTGCTATACAACCAAACTGATTATTTATTTGGCCAGATCAAATTCTGTATTTGGCCTATAAAAGTCAGGTAGTCTCTATTGATGCTGTCAGGGGGTGTTTTTTATGGTATAAAAGAAGGTATCCACCAGCTCAGATAGATTTTTTTTTTTTTCTTTTTCTAGTGCAGAAGTCATGCATAACACTTTGAAAAACATAACCAAAAAAACCAAAACAAACGCACACAAAAACCCAAAACAACAAAAACCAAAAAAACCCAACCAAACAAAAAACCCTGAAACCACCCTATATTTAAAAATTAAATTGTGCCATAACTTGAGCAGAGTTTTTCAACTCATGAAGAACACTGATATTCTTTCTCCTAGGAAACATTTTCACATGTACAGTAAGTTTTCTAAAATTTCTAAATGCCTTATCAGTTAAAAAGATAGTTCTTTAAAAAATGCAAATTGATGAAACTTTAATAAAGCTTTTTTTGGGGTTTACAGGCAGCAAGAGTGGGTGAATCAACAAAGGGAAGACATTGAAAGGCAAAGAAAGCTCCTGGCCAAGCGAAAGCCTCCAACTACAAATAATTCTCAGGCACCATCTGCCAATTCTGAACCCAAGCAGAGGAAAAATAAAGCTGTGAATGGGGCAGAAAACGATCCCTTTGTCAGACCCAATTTACCACAGCTGTAAGTTTAACATTTCAATCAGTCTTTTACATAAATTCTCAGATATTGTCTCTGTGTGTTCTATTCAAATAACAGCATAAAAAGACACTCGGTATATTCAGCAGCTATACTCTCACTAAGGACTTGCTGATGTTAGGGAAATTTGCACCACTGTCTATGAAATTGTTGTACAATTGCACAATTTATTTTTGGTAAAGTCACCAGAGAAGGGCCCATTCTGGGGTTAGGCAATGTTCCTTGTGTTATCCTGATCTAGAAGTGTCCTTATCCCGGCTTCTTAGTCTTGGAATGTCGCTGATACCAATTGAACTTTTCTTTATCTACATTGGTTTAAGAGCTCCTCCTTTACTTAGAGATTTTTTTTTTTCCCAATGTAACAGTATTTAGATGACAAAAAAAGCTTTTTTCAGCCTTTAGTATTTGAAGACATGTCTTAAAACAAATAGAAAAAATATCTTTTTCCCCCTTCTGAATGCTACGTCCTGAGACCAACTGTCACAATTACTCATTTCACGAATTGACAGTGTTGAAATTTTTTGTCATTGAAACATAAAAATTGAGAGTTATTATAGAACTCCCTTTTTTCCTGGGGACATTTTTTTCCTGCAGACAGAAAGAGTATAATTCAAGGCACACAAAGATGTGTTCTTGACATTTAATTTGAATATTTTATGAAATTGCTGCTTCAAGATATTGGTTACTGCCCTTGATGCTAAGAGGCTGCAGCTGAAAGTGTATCTGTTCCTAGTTTATTTTTAGGTAAAAAGTAAATAATTAAGGTTAAAAAAGACTAGCAAATTAATCTGTGTTACTTTGCAGAAGTAAGCTACCTGTGTTGAGCATGGTCACCTGTCACCTTTCACATGTGGGGGCAGTAATTTATACCTCTGGGGATGGAGGGTATATAAATTGCTCTGGTTAGATCTGCAAAATACATACATTTGGACCATCCCTTTGAAGACAGCTGCATGTGTTTTGCATAATGCATCATTCTTAAAATTCACATTGTGAAGTTGTTTTGCTGTGACAAAAATATCATGAAAATACAGCAGTAAGGCAATGCAAGCAAATCTTGGTCAGCATTACTTGTGTTTTGGTAGAGAGCTCAAGAGTCATTGCTCATTGTGACTTTTTAGTAATGCTTAGTGCCTGGGTTTCTTCTCAGACCATAATTAATACTTCTGAATAGTGCAGTAAATATTGCTGTCGTGTTAAAAATGCCGGTGGGTTTGAATGTAATCCCTTCTCTTATTAAAAGTAATAATTAAGTAATGGAAAATACCTGAAAATTTACAGAAATTTTTATTTGCTAGCTTTTGGCTGGTTATATTCACATAATCTATTGCTGCTTTGAGAGATGGTACAATATAGATTTGGGGAAAAATACAGACAACATTCTAATTTTTAAGTAGGACAAGATGAATTCCTGGTAATAAACTTCAGAATATTTTCTGGTATTACATGGTGTTAAATAATTTCCAATTTACTAAAGACTCTGAAAATTTTCATTTCATCTGGCTTAACCAGATACATGGTAAATGACACATGAAAACGCTTGCTTGTTATGGAATTGCCAGGAGAGCAATCAAAATAGTCCTTTTGTATCTAATGCTAGCATGAATGTAAGTAGTTATTGAATCAAAACTGTTTTGCCTTTAAGTATCATAGTTTGATCATTATATAATTTAGATAGGAGATTACTTGCCTATATCATAAGCTTATAAATTTTGTTTCAGACCTTTGAGAAGATCTGTAATGCCTCCTGAGATCACAGAATCATTTAGCCACGTTATGCTCTTAGGCCTTTACTTGAAAGGGGTTTTTTGTATTTAGGATTTGCTATAACTTTGTATAGTAGTAATATGTGTTGACTCCTTTCTGCTTCTCAGCAGAGAATTAAATGTTTTGTGTATCTTGGGAAAACATTAATTGTGCACTTCCATTTTAGAGTAAATTTGTGATGTGCTCTATGTGATTCTCTCCTCTTACATTGTGCTTATCACTGTTTCTGTATTACTTCAGCAGTAATGATTTTAATTAGTATAGTCAAATGGAAAAGGTTCTGTTTATATGAGGCATGAGGAAATGCAGAGCTGCTTGAGATTAATGGATTAAACCAGTAGTGAATTTACAAAATATAGGCAAGTGATCGGGCACGTCTATTTTAAACATACAAACAACTTGCTAGGGTTTATTACCAACAGGTGTCTTTACCACTTCGTTGTTTGCTTTAAAAAATATCTCCAGCTTCTGGTATTGACAAGATAGAATAATCTATAGCTTTGTAACAATCAGCAGCATTGAAACTTTTTCTGCAAACAGGTGTCAACTATTTGGAAACAGACTGAAGGTGTTGCCTGAGGCATTCTTAATATGGGCATTGTTTTAGTTTAGTTGAATATACTGTGGTCTCTGATAGGAACGTAAAAGCAAAATTTTTGCTCTGAAGTTATTGGGATAAAAGTGGCCAGCTTGCCAGTGTCTTGTGAGTCAATAGTGGCTTGGTGTTTCAAGTAACATGGAACAGATGAGTCTGAACACTGTTCTAGTTTTCCATCATTCTTTCCCTTTTTGTGGCCTAAGCCAAAACTAAAAAGTAGTTTCAATTTTGAGAGTTCTCTTTTGTACTGAGCAAAGTAATTTTATTAGTCTTATGTGAAACAAATAAATTTAAATGTATTTAAAGAAAAAATATTTATTTGAAGTAGAGGTTGCCTTCTTAGCCCTGGAAAAAAAATCTGTTTGAAAACTCTATTCCAAATTCTTTGGAGACGTGAGACAGGATTCTGTAAGATGATAATGCTAGTCCCCATTTTTTTGAAGCAGCTCTTATTTCACTAGACAATTACTTCGAGGAGCAATGTTTTATTTGGTTTAGATGATGAAATCCTTCCTCTGCAGCTTCAGCCATTTCAGTTGTATTCACTTCCCAGTCACCTCTTCAAGTGCTTCCCAGTTCCTCTATGGTAGCCTGTATGTGTCCGTGTCCCTGCATGCAATTTGGACTAGGATAGCAGAGAGAGCTGGCAGGGTTTGTTATTGTGGCTGAACGAATGCATCAGTTAGCAGGAGCATTCTGTTCTGTATGGAACAAATGAAAATATTTTCAGGAACTTTTTCAGGCTGAAGTGCCAACAATGTGTCCAGGCATTACTGGACAAGTAAAGACAGCTCCTTTCCCGAGGCAGTCTCTTTCTAAGGCAGACATGGAAACAATGGGTGAAAAGATGTCATGAAAGTTTTTGACTTGGTTGAAGTTTGTTCATCCTTGTAGAAATTTGGGGAACTGGAGTGAGAATAAGCTTGGACCACAAGAGAAGAGCTTCAGAAATTGTAGTCAGAAAACTTGTATTGCATGTGTATATGACTGTTCGGGAGCATGGCTGCATTCTGTTGTGCCTATGTATCCAGGATGATTTTACAGCTGGGAAGAGGTGGGAAGAGAGATGCTTGTAAATGTACCAGGTGTGATCATGGTGAAAACCAAGGAACACATGGCTAGTTTGGGGTTTTTTGTTTTGTCTGTACCCACTAGTAAAAGAATTTCGATCTAGAAACAGGTTTTGTCTGAACTTCTGGGGAAGAAGTGAGAAGAAGACTGGTTATGTCTGCCCATTCATATTGTGTCAAAACTTTTGAAATTTGGTTGTGAAAATATAGGAGTCTGAAAGGCCTGTTTTTGCTAATTAAAAAAAAAAAAAAAAGTTTGAATTGGTGGTAGTCAAGACTTTCAGGCCAGGAAAGCTATCCAGCAATAAGTAAAAGTGGTACGTCATGGCCCTACGTGTCACAGGAGAATTAGGCTACATGCACAGAATATGTCCAGTGCATTTTGGGGAATTTCAGGAATTCATTGCATGTGTTTCAGATTTTGTTTGGCTGCACACAGTTAAAATACAGCATTCATTGTACAGTAATTTTGTGCAGAAAAGATCATAGTCGGGAGCAGACTGTTGCCACATTAATTCATGCAACCTGTTCCCAGCTGCCCTTCTTCCCCAGTGCTCCTCAGATTAGCCCCCAGCCCGACTATCCATCTTGAGATGGCAGCAGCCTCCTTGTTTCTGTTTGACATCCCTACCCTGTGCTCCTCAGCGTTTCTTCCTCCATGTATGATGAGACCTGTGTGTCTCAGGTGATGGAGGAGCAATCCCTTCTGCAGGAAACTATGGTGTCTTGTAGGTGCCTTGGATGGTGCTCTGAGCAACAAGATCTAGTAGATGGCATCCTTGCCCATGACAGGAGGGTCGGAACTAGATGATTTTTAAGGTCCCTTCCAACCCAGACATTGTGTAATTCTGTAATTCTGTTTTCAAAAGGTGCCTCCAGCATGCCACAGGGTGGGTGCAGGTGGAAAGTGGTGGGCTGATGGGGAGCAGTCTCTAGGCTGGTAGGATGTTTTCAGACTGTGCAGTGGACTGGTGGCCTACAGCCAGAAAACAGACAGTATGCACACTGTTACTGGCTTACTGCTGTTTGTTGTGTGCTGTTTTAATACAAAATACACTATATTTTTAGATGAAAACTAATAAACTTCTAAAAAAGGTGTTTCCAAGTATGACAGAAGAAAGTTTTGTTTTTCAGAAGTAAATGAACAAAATCCAAAGTAACTATATCTGCATACAGCTCTGTGTTTTATATGCCTTCCTCCAAAATGTGGTGGTCAGTAATGACAGCTTTAGATTGCTGTGAAACATGCTGTGCTTCTAATAGAGTTAGATTTGTAAGGAAATAGAAAAATGGAAAACAATCATTTATTGGCTTATAGCATAGAAACTTGGAAAGAGTGACTTTGAATCTTAATGTTTTCAATATGACGTCCAAGTTGTGCTCTGTGCCCAAGAGGGCTATTTCAGGACTTTTTGAAAGGCAATACTTGCTGGAGCTGTCTAGGCACTTTGTTACAACTCCTTGTGGACACCTCAGGTTTTATAAAAAGGACCAGATTTTCTGTATTATGTTAGTTTTTAAGGGGATCTGTGGTTTTAGGACTCTCAGTGCTCACTGAAGGTTCTGGTAGGTCATGTCATAAACTCATATTTTGAGTGTGTTTTACTGGTGGTTCAGCTTTGCAAAGCCACCTAAATACTCTTCTTCCTGAGAAAGACAGACTTTACTGTCTGTATTTCTGGAAATGCACAAACCTGTAATTTATACTACAGACAAGAATCTGGAAACAATATTCAACCTTGTACACACTGGCATTGATCCTCTGTCTTTTTTAACTGAGAACTTAATCCACATTAGAGTAGTTCACTGTTTTAATAGAAGTATTGGAAAAATGTCAGGCATGTTGTTGTGAGTTGTCTAGTGTGGTCTTGTTGATCTCTTTGATGGTGGTAGCAGATGTATTACAGCAGGAATTGGAGCATTTGTTTCTTATGTTTCTTGCTGTTGCTTGGACTGTACAAAGTCCAAGCGCATTGCCAGCTTTCCTAGCTATTGAGACACCCCATTTCACATTTGCTTTCATGCCTCTTCTTTTAAGATGTAGCATACATTGTCTAAACCCAGAGGAGAGTCTGCTAGGAAAAGAATATGAACGTTAGGTCCCAAAATCAAAAAGGTGGTAAGAGACCTTTTGCCTTTCTTGGAGAGACAAATTTTCTCCTTCCATTGCCTTCAGTGTTTGGGGATGTCTGTTGACTGTAATACAAGACTGCTCTGAATTCCAGTAAGAAAAAAAGATGCACGGTAACTCTGTATGACATGTCTTAAAAGAAACTATTGCTTCCCTCTCAGATTCTGACAGGATGTGATGATGGGTGCTTTTGTTGCCTGATCTGAGTGTTTTCTATATGTTACAGACCCAGAAGGCTGATAAAATAACTGAAGTCTTGTGAGGCTGTTTCCAATCTCTTGAAAATTTAGATGCTGTGGTCAAAAAACCCCTCAGTAATTTCACTGAGATTTGGTTGAATCAGTTTTCTGTCCTGGTCAAATCAGAAAATGGGCAGCAAAATTCAGTATTTATGGTAACAGGAATGGAAAGGGCTCTATGAAAGCTTCAGAACCACCAGATTTTGTCTGAAAAGCATGCACTCCTTTATCAACAACTTTTGAGACACAAAAAAAATACAGATGTTAGAATTCTGAAAACTGGTCAACTTTAAAAGGGAGGAAGAAGTCTTATAGTCTACTAGATTTCTGCAAATTTTATTGAAGTTGGTTGGCATTTGCTGTACGAAAAACCTGAATTAGTGTTCCTCACCTCTGGGAAAACTACTGGTGATTCTCAAGACATTCTAGTACTCAGACTTGCAATATAAACAGCATGTATAGCCTTCTAACCACCTTGGGTAGCTATCTTCCGAGCTGAAGTTGAATCCACAGAAATACGGAATTTGTGAGAACATATTATACTTTGAGTTTTAGCTTTGTATCATGCAAGAAGTATTAGGTCTAGGCAAAACAATAAGAAGTGTAATTTTAATTTCTTTTGTAGGGATTTATGTGAACCCTTTCAAGGAGGCCATAGCTCTTTCTCCTTCCCAATCCCCTGTTTCTCTCCCTCATATGTGCATGATTTCTTATCTGGAACTTAAGTGCCTTGGGTTTATTTTTTGGGTGGTTTGTCTTTTTTGTTCATCAGGTGGATACTGCATGCAGTCAATTTGCTAGTTATTAATCTGTGCAAACAGTCTAGATTCTCTGCATGATAACTGACTTTATGTCCAAGCAACTCTGTAGACAGTGAGGGACCACTGAATTATTTGTAGCCAGAAATTGTTGAGAAAAGGAAAATGAGAAGAGAACAAGCAAGAGAGTCACATGTGAATTCAAAGCTGAATTTGTGGTTTCATGCAAAATGTAGTGCTAATGAACTTGAAATGTATGGTTTTGCACTACCTTCTGTAAATCACAGCTCAGAAATCCCGTGTTATCACTCTTGTCTAATTTCTGAATGCGTTAGAGTTGACAACCAGGCAGCGGAGTAGCATCAGCTAAAAACTGGGATGGTGATATGATTCAAGATGCAGCTAGGTAATTAACAGGCTATCTGGAAGAACAAAAATGGCTCTGTGGGAGAAGCAGTTAATATTGCAGAATACCAGACACAGGTATTCTGTATGTTTTGACCCTGAAATGACAAATCCAAAATGTTCAGATGGTTCAAAAATGTACTTCTAGTATTTCTAGTGGCAGTAAATAACAAGATACTGGATATACTGTAGTTTTTAAGTAAAAATGCTATTGTTTTGTTTGTCACCATACAAAAGTTATAATTACATCATTGTTTCATTTTTCAGTTTGACTCTAGCAGAGTACCATGAACAGGAAGAAATTTTCAAACTTCGATTAGGACATCTCAAAAAGGTATGTCTTTTTAATCACAACCAAACCCATAAAAATGAGTACTGTCAAAATTAAGAGAAAGCTTGATGAAAGCTGTCTGATTAAAAAAACCTAATACTAAAATTGCTGTACTACTTTATGCCTAATAGTGGCCTTCCTTTTGTTTCTGTTTGTGCAACTTTTCATAAATGCTGGGATTACAGGGGAGCAATAGTGAGTCTATCCAGTGTAACACTGTACTGGTTCCTTAAATCCTTCTAAGAGTGCTAACAGTGATGATGCCATCAATCCTTCTCTTCCAGTTTCAGAGCTCAGTGAGCCAGCCAAGTTTGATGTATGGGCTTTTTATATTTGTTTTTTGGCCTCTAAAAAGGTCCAATTCACAAGCATTGTATTTCTGAATTAATACAACATTTTCATCATCTGCAGTATTCACTTCAGTTGTTATCAGTTAGCATATTGCCTATCACAAGAGAATATAATTTTCCTACTTTTATGGAAAATCTTTTCTCTGTGTCTTAAGTTATTTTTGCAGTCAGATATCTTACTCTAGTCTTTGACTTCAGAAAAAAATTTTTTGCTTGAAGCCCATCATTCTAATAAATCTGTGTAGTGAGATCATTATTATATGAAGAAACTATTGCTCATTCAAGCAAAGATTTTGAGGAATAAGCTGTAAAAAAGAATGGCAGTTGATGCAGACAAATACCTCAACAAGATTTAAAGAGTACTTCTATCTGCTGAGTAGTAGTTCCCAAGTTGTTGAGTCAAAACAGGTCATAGTGTTTTTCCCCTTGAAATGTTGCAGAGTCTGTTTCAGGCCTGTTCTCTTCAAATATACAAGCCACCTGTTATAAATCCTACTATAATAAACTGAACTGGGCCCCGTGAGAAAGCTGCAGCTGTTTCTAAAGAATATGACAGGAAAGTACTTGAATCTGTAGTAGGAAATCTGCATATAATTTGCTGGCACTAGTGAAGCAGACTGCCCACATAGTTCTTCATTGTTAATGGTTTAGAAGCTCCAGCTTCACATGAAATTCTATTAGGAAATTCTGTAGGGTTTTTTTCCATGCTTTAACTTTATGGAAGTCTAATGGGAATTTCAAACGACAGATGAAATAAGCTGTTACATGGTTATTTAATACTAGAATTTTGGTTTCACCTTGAGCATCAGTGCTGGGGTACTTTGCAAAAGAAGGAAATTCCTTGACTAAATGCCAGAGAGGAAACGAATGGTATTCTTAGCAAATCATATTTGAGTATATCTGAAAAAAATAATAAAAATACATTCTTACATTATAATTCTTATGTGTGATACAGATTTTGTCACTAACTAAGAAAACCAGTTTTGTTACCTTCATTTTACATGGTTGTATTTCCTCCCTGTGCTTCTTCGCTCTTTACATTTTTTTTCTTCCTTCTTTCAGCATATGCTGTTTTGCTGACTGCTCCTCTTCCTTTTCACTCTTGAGATGCTTTCCTGGTGTTCTTATTTTTGGTGCCCTGTACATGCTGCCACCACCAGTTTTCTTTTCCTACTGCTACCCAGGAAATTCTTTTCCAGCTAGTTGCTTTGGTCCTGGAGAGAGGCTCTTGTTTTCTCACTTCCTTTTATATAGCAGTGACCTGAGGCAGCTAAGCTGGTTCATTCTTGCTTAAAGGTATTCACAGCCTGAGTGTCCTAAATAACAGCTGGAAACAATGCAACCAGCCAGTTCTCTTTGGACTGACATTGGCCTATGAACCACATTTTGAGAACCGCTGAATTGCATAATACATGAACAAAAAGGTCCAAAAGAGGCATAACTGATGGGGTTTTTTTTGTTAGCCTTTGGGAAGAATGTAGACAATTGTGTGTATAAGTGTGTGGCCTTTTGTGAGGGGAGAAGGACTAAAATTCTTTATAAAGGGCTACTGGGTTATGAAGAACTGCCTATCATTTCAGGGTATTTAACAGAAAACTGCAGGAATGCATCTAAATATAGAAAAAAGAGTTTAACATTATATAAACAGGAAAAACCCCAACTCTTGACATTGTATCTTAGGAAGAATAAATGGTCCACCCAGATCTGCTTGCAGATTAGTGCTACTCGGTCCAGCTTTTAAATTATTAGGAATTTGATTTTCATTTTCTGAATGGAGGTTCATCTCATGTCTTGTTTTGGGATGAGAAGTTTTTTACATGGCTTATGGGGATGGTTTCAGAATGTCCACTGAAATAATCTAGTCCAGACTCCTCAATTCATTGGATATGTAGTCATTTAACGTGTGTTTTAGATCATACAAACGCAGGTGTTGCTTTTGGATAAGGGTTTATGAAAATATTAACTTCATGGCATTTTCTCTCTACTTTGCTGACTTCTGCCTCCATCCCCTTGTGCCCTGGCTTGTTGCCCTGTTGCTTTTAGCAGCACCACTAGGTTGTACAGTCAGAGAATAAATTGGAGAACTGATCTAGCTTCTTTTAAAAAACTAATATGGGGTTTTTTGTGATGCTGGTTTCTTTTTTCCTTTTCTTTCTTCTGTTTGTTTTTTTTTCTCTTCAAGAAAAGATTGATTAGTATTCCAGTTTGATATACCATGTGCTGTGTAAAAGGCTGTGCCAAAACAACAAGAGATGATGGGGGTGCTGCTACTAAAAAAAATATGTATCAGATGCCAGGCCTTCTTTTTCCTTTTCAGCTAAAATAATTCCATAATTATGAGCTTCTGATATGGACTAATCTTGTCTCCCCTTTCTTCAAATTTTCAAGTTCTAGAGGCACTAACTCTGAAATCAATATAACCCTGTGTACAATATCTTTCAATGAGTATGTATTTCAGTTTGAGTGTAGGTACATAAGTTTCCACAAATCAGGCATCATGAATTCTTTACGATTTTAGAGGACCTGAATAAATAATTATTTTATTGTTTCCTAATGCATTGCATAAAGATGAGATAAAATTAAGTGCTGAAATTAGTTAAGGAATGTGCTCCTACCTGACATGCTTCTTTTGAAGTTGCACTTAAAATCTTATGCAATACACATTCTTCATTTGTAATTTTAATAAGACACAAATGGAAAAATCTATTCAAATTATGTTGGTTTTGGTGTCTTGTATCAGCACCTTAAGAATGTTTCTGCTGTAATGATGTGCTCTTTTATTCTTTTACTTGATTTGCTCTTCAGCCTTAAAATATTTTAAATGTCTTTTCTTAATCTGTAGGTTTGTACAGAATCTATAATTGCCCACATCTCAGTTTTTTCTTTTTTTGTACATCAATTTCAGACCGCTTCCCAGATAATTTATCTCCTTGGCTGAGGTACAAAACTCAGCTGCCTCTCATTTCGAATAGCATCCCTACAGTGCAGAACAAAACCATGAACATCCCATTACCTGCAGGTTCATGAACAGAAAAATTTCTTGAAACAGGCTTTTGCCTTATCTTTCTGAATTTTTCTGGCTTTAACAGAAGAGCAGTGCTTTCTTCTAGTTCAGCGGGGTTTTGTAATGTAATGTTCCTCCATCACCACTAGTATTGATGCAGGGGTAAAAATACCCTTTTCAAATGGGAAGTAAATGAGCTTTTATATTTCTTTCTTTTCATTTGCAGGAGGAAGCTGAAATACAAGCAGAACTTGAACGTTTGGAAAGAGTTAGGAATCTTCACATAAGAGAACTGAAAAGAATAAATAATGAAGATAATTCACAGTAAGAGTCTTTACTGTCTCAGTTTTGCATGTCTGTTTTTAAAGTAATTCTCTAATATCCCATTTTACCTATAGAAGAGAGATTTGTTCATAATTTCTTTTTGGTTCTCTATGTTTATATATGTATTTTAAACACCAATTTATTTCAACTTAACTAAAATTTCTTACAATTTGGTAAGTTTATTAATGGTTTTGTTGAATAAGCAAAAATTAACATACCTACACAGCTTATAGTGAAGAGCTGAAACTTGCTAGACCATATTACTAAGCTAAAAAAAATCCTTGTGAGACAACTTAATGCAATTCACTTAGCTGACAATAATGCAAGAAAACGGCAGGGAGATCTGGTGCAGCAGCAGCAATTTTGTGCTGCACTTAAAATTAGTTTTGTGTGTACAGCACTGTGATTTCATTCCTACGAGGTACAGGTAGCTAGCAGGAAAAAGTCATATTATGTTGCTACTTTGTATTTCACCATGAATGGCAGTGTATCACAGTGTTAAATTGCTAAGTAATGTGAACTGTTACTGTGTAGTTTTGAAAGTAATAATTATGTAACTTGAAAAGTTAAGTCTGTTTTCCATGATGACAAATACAGACGCTACAGTTTCACCAGCGCTTCTAGCTGGCACTGTTGCTTGAAAGGAGCTGGTTCTGCCTCTCCGTGGCTGCTTAGCCCTATTTCCTTTCACGTGCTTGCATTTCTTTCCTGAACTGATGATGGAAATTAATCCAAATTAAAACCAGCTCCTGTGGTTTATTTTTCTGTATTAATTTTAATCCAGGATCAATTTCCTGGTCTAGTTCTTTGTCCCAGTTGCAAAAATATTAATGCTGCTATGCGGAGAGAGGGCAGTGCAAGGGTGGAATGAGCCAGGGGGAAGGACATGGTGGGACTGGACTTCTCACTTTCTGCACTAGGAAATGTTTATGAAACAGTAGCCTTAAGCCTTCAGGATTTTATTTTATTTTTGTACATTTTAGACACAGTAGAATTATGCATACACAAAGGCTTTTAAACATTAAAAGAAAAAGATGTGAAATTGTGCCTAACTGTTCTGATGGTACCTACCATGCAGTAATACAGAAATTTTTTGTTACCATGTGGCTTTAGTGCTAATTCATAGCTAAATTGGTGTCGTGGTTTAGATATGAAGAATAATGGGTGTTGATACTTACATATTGATGGCACAGTATTTTCTTTTTAAAAATATATAATATATTTTAAAATAAAAATATATAATATTTTAAAATACATGTCCTACAACAAATAAATAAGCAGGTTAAATGACAATACTTTTTAATCTTCAGTGTTTGCATTAGAACAGGTTTAGGTTTTTTTAAAAAAAGGATCCTTAAACAATAAGCAGTAAATGGCACAGAAAAATGACAGGCTTTGACTACGAAAATACTGCATATATGGGGCAAAGAATGTCCAAATTACAGTCGCAGTTGAAAACAGTTACAGGACATGGACAAGCAGAATAGTGCAGCTTCACTACTCGTCTGCAGTCAATGCTAACACATTTTATGGTACAGAATGAAAAGCTTTAAACTGTGTATTCATGTTTTTGTGGAAGTTTAGACAAGTATTTGCCAAGTGGCCAAGCCACAGCTTATAGGCATCATGTAGAAGAGAGAAGCAGTGGAGAAGTAATTTAGGTCTGTAGCCCTGCTGTCTTTCCTGTCATGTCCTGGCAATGTGGCTGTTTGGTAAGGGAGAGGATTCTCGGGCAAAGCAGCTGTTGCATTCTGACTCAAATCCTGTTGGGATTTCTGCTTTCAGCTGTGGCGTAAAGCAAAGCCATTTTCTTGTTCTAGCAACAAGTCCATCTACCCATGGGTAAATTTGTATGTCTACAACTGCACTGGAATAATGGGACAAGTTGAGAGTGCGGGTTAGGTCTTCCCTGTCTGGCTTTGGAGCCCACGTGATGTTGGGGTGCAGGTTCTGAGCCGCGGAGAGACACACAGGGTAGCAAAAACAGTGGAGAGGGAAGGTGGTAAGATTCGTAAGATTGGCCCTGCTAGAGGTACACATGTAACAGAAGGACCAAAAAAAAAAAAAAGAATTGGGCTACTCGTCACATGACATGAAGTGCCTAATGATGCTGATTCTAAATTAGTTTTTCTTCTACACTGAATGCATTAATTACTGTTGATGGTTTCTTTAAAAAAACTATTTAGCGTTGAAATATGTGTCTTCATAGTGAACAAAAAGGAAAGTTTTATTTCTAAAAGGGGCACAGCGCAGTAAGCAAGAATATGCGTCTTGTCTCAAATACTTGACTACCTCTGACCATACTTCCAAAACTGTAGAGAATATGGAAGGATGGGAAGAGCCATTGGCAGACTAGCCCTAAACCATTCTTTAAAGTTTTCTATGGAATATAACTGGCAGCTTGCCTTAGATTCTTGAGTATAGTTGCCTCATCGTTGTACTAAAAATGTGATGAATATCCAGATCCCTTCCCTCTGATTGGATGGAAGAATGTATTTTTTCTTCTGTGTATTTCAGGAGGGAGAGTATGGTCCTTTTTCTTGGTCTGGCAGCATCATCTTGTATTTGGGCAAAGTGTTTTCTTTTTGCTTTTGCTTAGAGATGAGCAGATAGTTCTTTTGTGTGTTTTCCCCATATTGCTCTTTCTGATTTGTTTTAACTTCTTAGTGTTGTCTAAAATCCATTTGTTAAAAAGAGGCAGTAATAAACAGCATATCTGGTCATATTTTGTGTGAAATTGGAAGCATGTCTTTGTTGTCTGTTCCAGAAAGATGAAGTGTGAGGCTTCTATAAAATTTGGCACAACAAAGAAAGACCCATGTATCACATGTTTAAATTTAAGCATGCTTTTCTTATCCTTAGAAAAAATAGAGAAAAATAACAAAATGTTTGCCAGGATTGACTGTTTTGATGACAGTGTTGTGATAGTATTTGTAAACTAAATAGTCAAAAGGTACTGAAATTGGTCATGTTGTACAGTTGTGCCATAAGATTTCTTGTGGTGTAATGTTGCTCAGCATATTATATGTTGTTTCTAAAAAGAAAACTCAGTTTGGTGAGTAATACTAAGAGATTTACATTTTAGATGCCACTTGTATACCTTAAACAGAATAAAACAATTTTTTTTTCTTTCAAGATTTAAAGATCACCCCACATTGAATGAACGGTATTTGTTACTCCATTTACTTGGCCGAGGTGGCTTCAGTGAAGTATACAAGGTAGAGTTTGTTGAGTCTGATAAATCTAATTTTTGAGCCGTGTACATTTAATTTTGGGGGGACAAAAGTGGATCTAATTAAGTAGAAGGACTGTAATGGGTAGATCAAACGTCAGTTAACCTGTGGAGGGGGGAGGTAGCATGACAGTAGCCTTGTCAGTAGACTTGTGAATTACATGCCAGCTTTTTTTCTCACTTTATTGGGTGTTATTTTTATCACTTTTGGTTATAACTTTCCCATATTCATGCATTTCTTTTTTAGGCTTTTGATCTTTATGAACAAAGATACGCTGCTGTGAAGATTCACCAGCTTAACAAAAGCTGGAGGGATGAAAAGAAAGAAAACTACCACAAGTAAATATTAATGACTTACGCTTCATATGTTAGGCTTAATAGCATTTTGTTAATTGTAGAAGGTTAATGTATCTATCTTCTTTTAGACATGCCTGCAGAGAGTATAGAATACACAAAGAACTGGATCACCCCCGGATAGTTAAACTATATGACTACTTCTCCCTGGATACAGATACGTAAGTAGAACTTGGCAAGGATTTTAATGCTGTATATTAGATAAACAGAAATGAAGAGTTTCTGAACAAAAATAACGTATGTTCTTGCTTTCAGCCAAAACATTTTAAAAAACCCCACACTAGTTGCAGAATTTTGTCTGCTAAATATTACAGGCCTTCTATAAGGTGATGAAAAGAGTGTTTTGCAACACCTGACTAGCACTGAAAGGCTGCTATACCTTAGACAGGTTTCCAAGACTATATGACATCAGGAGCATTACTAGCCTAGGTGTAGCTCCTGGTGACTGGGCTGCACCTCTTTGCATGAAATTGTCACATCTTAAGGGTTAGTTAAAGTATTTTGATTTTGAGAAATGTGTCTACTGTAAATAAAGAGGCTTTTTAAAATTTCTCATCAATATGGATGCAGTCTCTCTTTTAGTGAGTATGAATGTTCTGATTTATGTCAGTTTTCGTAAGCTAATAGTTACACCATGTGTTCTATTAAAAATTTCATTCATATATTTTGATATTTAAGCAGCCATTCTTAAACTTGTCAGAATGAAACTAGGTTGTCATGTCTGTTTCCGATTGTGCAGTATGATACATTCTGTAATTTTGTCTCTCTAAATTCTACCCTAGGTTTTGCACGGTGTTAGAATACTGTGAAGGCAATGACTTGGATTTCTATCTCAAGCAACATAAATTGATGTCAGAGAAAGAAGCTAGGTCCATTGTAATGCAAATAGTAAATGCACTACGGTATCTCAATGAGATCAAGCCCCCTATTATACACTATGATCTTAAACCAGGTAAGTGAGAAATGTTACGATTGAAAATGTAATTTATTTTTTTATCCTTTATTTTGTTTGTAATTCGTGCCTGAAAATGCCAAAGTTATCTTCTGTGTGTTACGATTATTGTAAACAACTGGAAAAAGTATGTATTTTCCTTTGGAATTTCATTGCCAGAATCATCTGCCTTTTCTGTGGAAAATGTTTGTTACAACTTTTCTACTTTGCATTATTTTGATTTGAACTCATAGTAAAAAATCATATAGCTAATAGATACATGCATTGGTAGTTAGCAGTATAAACAGATAAGATCATTAGTAGGCTCAGTCTTGTCTGGTAATTGTGGAATGCTGATGTCTAATTAACTTTTCCTGTATGTTTTTTTTAACTGCAAGTATGTAATCAATTACTTTCAGCATCCCAGCATAAGCACTCCAAAACAGGACTTTACAGAGAGTTTTCTTTACAATTAATAATAAATATTTTTATAAACGATATTTGTCTTTATTCCATGGCCTTTGTTTTACCACCTTGCGTGAACAACGCTTGTATTCTTCATGTGCTTTGATCTGCTACACTTCCAAGTGCAGGGTTTGTAAAGTAATTCTTGGTGCCTGGCTGTTTGCTTTCTGCTGTGTAATAAACTGTTCATATAGGTTTCTCTTGTCTTATGAAATTGTACAGAATGTATTCTTAGTCTCATTAGTTTTTGTTCTCAGAGGAACTTCATCAAATCATTTTTATATCAAGAAATTACTGTACAACTTTAACACATGGAGTAAGATTTGTAGGATTGCAGCAATTTCTTGGCACAATTTTGTGGCATATGCAACCCGTGAAAATTGTAGTGTAGTATTTGTTCTGCCAGAAAAATAATGAAACTTCATTGTAACTAGTATACTGCTGCATTCTTGTGTTTGCTCTCTCCATTTTGGTGTTTCTTTGCTGACCAGCCAGCTCCCAGCTGAGAGAGCCATTTCAGATCATGATGGTAACCTAGAGAGTTCCTGAAACTGCACAGAAACTTGTCATAGTCAAGTTACTCTAGACTTGAGGATGTAAAGATTATGTAAATATATCTCAGTTGGTTCGAGCATGATGCTAATAACACCAAGGTTGTGGCTTCGGTCATGGGTCCCTTTTAACCCATACTGTTTTATGATTTTGATTCTGTAAAATTGTTACTTACCCCTCATGAAGTTAGATGTTCTTAAAAATTGAACCTGGTTTTGAAAATAAAGCATTCTGTTAGCTTTTTTGAAGTAATTTTTCCTTTTTTTTTTTCCCCTGAATAGGTAATATCCTTCTTGTAGATGGAACAGCATGTGGAGAAATAAAAATTACTGATTTTGGTCTGTCCAAAATAATGGATGATGATAGCTATGGGGTGGATGGAATGGATTTAACTTCACAAGGAGCAGGAACTTACTGGTAAGGCCTGGTTTGATTTTGCTGTTTAGAGTTTATAAATGCTGTCTTATAAAGCCAATTTGGAGAGACAACTAGGACTAAAAATATTAACATGGATGACAAACAAAGGTTTTTGTGTAGTACTGTGATCTTGATATTTCCAAATGTTAGAAGAATAACATAACAAGTAAAATGAGTGTGTGTGCTATTTATTTATTTATATATATTAAAATAAATAAGTGTGGAGGTGATCACTGTGATTTAGAAATACGGTTTCCTCTGAAGAAGCAGGTATTTAATCTTTAATCTTTGGCCGCTGGTGGTTGAAGACATTTGACAGGGCTGTGATGATTAAGTGTGGGTGCTTAGTACTTGGAAACTGTAGAACAGGGATTACCAACAGGTAATGTCCTTAGGACAAAAGAGTATTCACTCTTCCTTCCTAAAGGTTAATGACAGCTCAGCAGCTGTGAGTTATTTTTTGTGTGCACTTGCATGCTCGTCCAAAACACTGGAGTTTTAGAGCTGCTGAAGCATAGGAATGACAATAAGCATTTCATTGCTTACAGAAAATCTGGTTTTAGAATTTGGTCTCTAAAGAAGCAGGTTCTTTGTGGCACAATAACTCTTTGAGCCTGGCTGTGTCAGGGCGGGTGGATTAGAAGTCCTCTGTTGGCCAGGTTGTTACAAGTCATTTCCTCTACAGAGAAGCCAGTGTCATTCCCATTTGCTTTGCACCTCTTCCCATATTCAGGAGTTGCACGTAGTAAAGTTTTTGCCTTTTCCTTCAGAGTTTTTAGAAAAGGAAACACATACTCTTCCACAAATGCCGCTGTGCACATGCTGTGAAAAAATTATTACTCAAGTTGAAGCATTTTAGAAGTGTTAGGCTTTTGCCACTCTTTTTAATGCTTTACCTACTTAAATGTTTTCTTTTAGGAATATATATCAGACAAATTTTGGCCTTTGGATTTCATCTAGAATGCCTCAGGCACTAGTGGTGCTGCAAACTTAAGAGTGAAAAAAGATCTGTAATCATTATAGATTCATGATGAATCTCTGCATTTCTAATTCATGGTTTCTCTGAGCCCAAAATCTTCATTAGGGAGGGAAACACTTTGAGTGAGTTTGAGGTTGGGAATGAGTCTGCTCAGAGTACATTGCACAAACTGTCAGCAGCATAGCCCTGGAAGGGATTTCCTCAGTGACTGGGTCCAGTTACCTGCCTTCCCGGGCAGTTAGGCTATATAATCTCTTTTATAAACTTCTAGATGTTTATATTAAATTTAGTTAGTGTTTTGGCCCCAGTAATCTGATTTGAAGTGTCTTCTGTAACCTCAGTTCTCTGATCATTAGAAACTTAATCCTCTAATTTACAGACTCTGTTTATTTGTGGCCAGTTTATACTTGTTTGTTCCTGTGCCAACATTGTCCTCCCTCAAGTAGATTGTGGCCCCTTCCTATAGTTGCTCCTTGGTGTTTTTATAGCCTTCACTTTTTTTTCCCCTGAACTGTAGGCTCTCCATTCTTCAGATCATTTTAGTAACCTTCTTTGCATTTGTATCACTTTAAGATCACTTGTCTTGATTGTTGTAATCAGAATTGTAGACAAGTATTCCAGAAGAGCGTTTGTGATACTGTTTAAAGTTGTTGCATTTTCATCTCATTTTTCTGCCTATTTCCATTTCTACAAATATTTCTTCAAAGTTTCTGTTTAAGTCTTACACATTGTTGATGAAAGAGTGCCTGTTTTGTAGTTGTCCTAATAGATTTTTTGCCTTTTTTCAGTTTTAAATATTGCCATCAATAATACTTGACTGCACTTAAATTAATACATTTGGAAGGTTTTGTTTGCTTTGTAAAGGGAAGTTCCATTTCACCAGCTATCCCGTAATTCAGGAATGGCATGGGAACTTCCTCAACTTTCATTAAGTAAAGTTCTCTTTCTGCAGAATATGGGGACAGAAATAACAATCACCTTTGTCTATCATATACCCCTCTGGGTAATGTTACCATTTTTACTAAAAATTTGGGTAAGGGGTCTTTAAGCCATATCTGCAATTTTTTTGATTCGTAACCAGGCCTTGCTGTAAAATGCCCTATTTGGCTTTCATCTTTTCTTTGCTTTAATAGATGGCTAAGGTTCATATTTAACCTGGGGTCCCAATTTAAAAAAAAAAAAAGTGATAATTGGCAGTTTAGGTAAAATATGTTTGTATTTGTGCTTGTGTGAACTAGACCCCTCTATTTGACTAATTGTACAAAAACTGTAATGTCAGTTTTGATGGGTTGCAAGGTGTTGGAATGCAGACTGTAGGGCAACTGTACAGTTGTCAAAGCTCAGAGATGTGTAGCTGAAGTGTTTGTACAGTTTGATAATTGACCACGTTCCAGTGATGCCATACCTACAGACTGAAATACATGTTTCGTTTTCTAGGTACTTGCCTCCAGAGTGTTTCGTAGTTGGCAAAGAGCCACCAAAGATTTCTAATAAGGTTGACGTGTGGTCAGTTGGAGTAATCTTTTTCCAATGCCTTTATGGTAGAAAGGTAAGGAAAAGATTTGAAAATCTAAAGAGTTTTAGTGTAGGTGCCTGTTCTCGGTAGACTGTGAATTACATTTGTGAAGACGTGAATCTACATGGAAAATTACTTGTGTTACTTTTTGGTGGTGTACGTTGATTTTGCAAAAAATTAGAAAATCTTGCCTGTAACTTTATTTGCAGAATGGTTGGCAGTTTGTATTAACACTGTAACAACATACTATAGCATAAATATTTATGAAATCAAAGTAGTTGGATAAATCTCCTGAAAAAAATCATGTGCTTATTTTGCAGCCATTTGGCCACAATCAATCACAGCAAGATATCTTACAAGAAAATACGATATTAAAAGCCACAGAAGTTCAATTCCCTGTCAAACCTGTTGTAAGCAATGAAGCCAAGGTAACTTCTAATAAAATCTCTGAGTAAAAACATTCATTTTAAAGGATTCAGCTGTAAAATTGTTGTTAACCCGAGAATGCTGTGGGACGTAAAAACTAAGCGTGTAGAAAAACGTAACTGAGAACTAGTATTCGGATGTTTTTATTTAAGCAACTTTATTCTGGTACTTCTCAAAATCATGTACTTCAAAGCAAAACTATATATATATATGTATTCCAGAAATTTGCAAGTGGTTTTAAAGTAGGCCACCTCAAAAATTGTCTGCTTTGCTTTTTCCCAGAGGACCTTATGTGTCTCATTCAGGCTGTCTCACTAGAAGTTCTTGTGAAATGCTGCTGCTAACAGTAACAAGCTCTTTCTGAAAATAGTGAATGTTCTTCTCTGCAGCCTTATTGGCTAGAAGAACTATTTGACTACCAGGTACCTGAAGGATATGACCAGTAATACTCTTCCCTTTGAAAGGTCATAGTCTGTGTGTATTAACTTAAAGCTGAGTTTAGAAACATGAATTTTTAAGATTAAGAATCTAGAAGATATTTTGATGCTGATTCAGGAAATAAAACGGCCAAAATAGTTGATCTGCCGCAAAGGCGTTGATGGCAATGTGTCCTGTATTTTAAAATCTTAGTAGTATCAAATTCCTCTACACAGACTGGCTATTCAGAAACAGATTAAGGTGGTTTCCCAAATGATTACTACTGTGAGCATCTGTAACAGAAATCCAATTCTGTGAAAGTGGGAGAAAATGTTTTATGTTACTTGCTTGTAAAAACTCTCCCAATTTTTGAAAAATGTATTCGTGACCAGATGCAGTAGATGTGCTCGTTGAAAAAAAAATGCCAAGACAGTAGAATGCTTATTCAAGTTTCAGCAACTAATTAAACATACTTAGATTTGGGACACAAGATGCCAAAAATTTAGGAACGTTAAGATTCAGCTTCCAAAGATTAAAAGGAAAGGAAACATATTTCTAGAGGCAGTAACTTCCCAAGCAAATAAGTCTTTTGGGTACATAAACCTGCTGTTACAAGTGGTGGTATATTTCTGTTCATTATATTTTCTAAAAGTAGTGTTAGTGAGAGAGTTGCAGTTAAGATGATGAAAAACTGGTTGAAGAATTGTAGTTAGTATTGGGGTTTTATTTTTAGTTGAGGTTTTTGTTTGCTGTTCTTTGTTTTTTTCAGCTGCATTTGAAAAAACTGTCCCTTGAATGCAGTTGACAAATACGCATCATGTTACTAAGAGTTTATATCTGTGTCTTTTAACTTTGCTTTTCTTTGTCATTAGTAGTTTTTATATAGAGAATGTTAGGAAAGAGTACACAGTTCAGCACAGAGAATTGGCAACTTCTTGCATTCTCTGTGTATTTGCATGCTCTGTTTGTTTGGAAGACTAAAATAAACTTCCAGTATTCTCCACTCATATTAACCATTGTCATGATAGCTTTAAGAGAGAGGGAGAAATTATTCTCTGGTGGAAATGCTATAAAACAATTTTAGATTAACTTCTTAATGCAGACCATTTACAGTGACTGTGTAGAATCCAAATTGTTTTTCAGATTTATAGGCCTGGCAGCTGGAAAAGAACAGCTTGTAAACTGAAATTCTGATTTGGAAAACACAGAGATTAAATAAATATGGAACCTCAAATGACATTGTTAGTTAGTTTTCAGACTGTAACTGTCCTTTGATCCTCCTCACTGTTTCCTATTTTGTGCAGTGGTCTCCTTTGCTTCACACTAGTGTGGCTACAGTGCCACAAAACTGTGAAATATTTAAAAAACATTTTAGACACAAAGTGTTACTCTGAGGATCTTGCGAATAACTGTTTAGAGTTTATTTGTTTTGAAGGCTTTATTATGAAGAATTTGATTAAAAATCTGTAATATCCAAAAACATGTGAATATATACTAACAGATGTGCATGATTATTATATTGTACCCTGTTCATGCTGGATATGTAAATGATAGAAGTAAATTCTCGCATGATTCTTTGGAACTTGTATCACAGATTTTCTCCTTTAATCTCCAGTTTTTAATTGGAGCAAAGAACAAACAGCTGAGCAGATTTATCAAAGAAGACATATGTAATTCTTTTAAATTAAGTTCTAAATTAAGTAATGATGTGCTAATCAGTTCTGTAGCAATAAGGATTTTTTATCATTAAATGTTGAAGCCCAGGCTCTCAGGAGACCAAATGTTCTGTGTGTGCTAGACATAAGACTTGATAGAAACTTTCAGCACAAAATGATTGGCATACACAGTATGGACCTAAACGTAGGGATGACATAGTGACTCAAGAACAGTTGTGAATTTAGCTACAGAGTTTGTCAATTGATTAGATAATTTTAAGCAGGTGTGATGGAGTTTTTCATGGGAAGAGAGTTTCAGCAAGGTAGTTGTTTCTAAATATTCTTTATATAATGCCTATTGAGCATGGCAACCATCACTGTCAATTTCATGTTTTGCTATGCCCTGTCATGGCACATGTGGAAATGCCTGTTTTCAGAAGTCAGCTAAAGCATTGAAATTCTGTCCCTACATCATCTACCTATTCTTCCCCACTCAACTCAATGTTTTAGAAGCTCACTGGAGAAAGTAGAAAGGTCTCCTTTTTCAATCCTCTGACACTTGCTGCTGGTTTTTAATAGTCTGTTCAGGCATAACACATGCAGAAATCTAATTGGTTGAGTGCTGATGTTTTACTTGTAAATATAGTTCCTAAACGTGGAAACACATATTTGAAGTATGATTATTTGAAGCCAATTAATTTGCTGATTTTTTCTTTCTGCCGTGATGTTACATTTTTTCAGTCGGTTCAGCAGTAAAATGTTACATTGTCATTTGAATTCAATCATTTAAGAACAAGAATTTGTTTAAAAGTTAGTTTATTCAAGAGGCCTTGCCTATTTGCCTGAGAGCAGATGGAAGTATTTGGAATGTTACTGTAACTTCCTAAATTTCTTTTCTAGGCCTTTATCAGACGCTGTTTAGCATACCGAAAAGAGGATAGATTTGATGTCCACCAGCTGGCTAATGATCCTTATCTTCTCCCTCATATGAGGAGATCAAATTCTTCAGGAAACTTGCATATGACTGGCCTAGCAGCATCCCCTACACCACCTACTTCAAGCATTATTTCGTACTGAAATTTCTCCAGCTGAGGAATGGGATGATACCTTTGTTTAGTTTCCAGATGCAGACTTGAGCTTGAAAGCATTTGAGTGTTTTTACACAGGACAAGTTTGATAACTGTGTTTTCAGACTGAAGTCCTCCTACATAGTGTCATTTGTATGATTGGAATGGATCATGGACTGTGAATAGATGTACCCTTCTGAGAAACACCGTTAAACATTGAAGGATGAAGGATGACACTTCCTGTTACAAACTAACAGGTATACTGTGTTTAAGACTGAAGAAGAGGTTTTTAGTTTTTTTCTGGGGAACATTGTAAATAATCTTTTTAATACTTTAAAGTACATTTGGTGGATACTGGAAAGTTCTAACATGAAGGGTAGTTTTTCATTATTTAAATAAAAAAGGGTAGTGAGCAAATTTGAAAACACAGGAAAAATTTTGTGCCTGGTTATAAACTAAATGAACTGCCATCTTTCCAAGACATTGATCTTTTGAAACCAAAGTAAAGAGTGTGAGACAGTGAAAGATAATGTTCAGCATCAGATTTCTCAAATAAAATTGGAGTATTTTATTTGGCTACTCAGGCTTGTACCTCCAAAAATGTGGTGGTGTTTCACTGAATTTAGATTGGAAGGGTGATGTGGAATTCCTGGTACTTATGTCTCAAATAGATTGCTAATTTTGAAATCCATTCAGTTTTTTAAAAACACTATACTTGCTGTGGTATTGAAACTTGTGAAACCTTCCAGGCTTCTAATAAAAGCAAGCAACAGTATGAAACCAAATGCAAACAGGTCATGTATAATGTTCTATGCAGGAATAATGATAAATTCCCTTCTAGCTCTATTGTAAATTGTTGTACAGATGTCACATTTTCAGTTAAAGTTCAGCAATTTATTCCTGTACAAATGTTTAAAGTATGGCTTTTTCTAATTGGATATTGTATTTTTTTTAAGTCTCCCTCAAGGCGCTTTTAATTGCTGCTAAATGATGTTGCTTTTACTTTTACAAGAGTCAAATGACCTCCTTAAGGTGCGAGTCAACTGTACGAGAGATTGAGAGTAGGCAATTCGTTAACAATCAAGGCATGTAAAGCAGATCTGTGTTGGCAATATACAGTACAGTTCTTTAAGTCAGTTTATTGCGTTCTCATCCTGCAGAGCGCATTGATAATAGATGTAGAAGTTGCTCATGGTTATTCTCTATTTCTGGAAGTTCCTATCAACAAGGAAATGTTTCTTGTGGCTTGTACAGATATTTTAAAATGTGAAACATTTTCTAACTGCCTTGTATGGTAGAAACTTATTTTTCAGAACAGTGTATCTCTCTCCTGTTCACTATTCTTACTATCCCATTCTTGATGCTGAATACCTATATGTAATTTTGTCCATGTTGCAGAAAGAGGAGGCTGTATTACCACAGGTTTTCATTTAGTATTGTACAGTTAAACTGTTGCTCTTGTTTCTGATGTTGCAAGCCATTTTGTTTTCATTGTATATAAAGAAATGTTAACTGTCTCTTTAAGATGCTGCTGAAATTGTAGAGAATGTAGCCAAAACAGTAATAAACAACGGCAGTTGAAATTTCAAGGTTTTCATTGTGTGTTTTTACATTTCAGCAAAAGGCAAATCATATAACCATATCACTGATTAACATGAAAATAGTTAAAGCAAACTCTTCTTAATTACAAACAAAAGGCCAATAATACAATAATTAATTTCGGTAACATTGGAGGTGAAAGGGGAAGATTCCATGAAACTTAAAACATCTGTCATGATGAGGTAACCAAAACTTCATTTCATTGAATAGACTTCACAGAAAGAACTCGTAAGTATTTCAGTGGTCCTTCTTTAAATATTGAGCTGTGGAATAAGATTAGCTCATAGAATTATTAGAAAATTAGACTCAAACAGAATACTGTGATTCCATCCTTTCCACTCTCTACAGCACAAGACTGAGTGCAGAGTTCAGGGAGAATGTGCTATAGCTGCAAGTACACATTAGATTCATTCCTTCTTATTCTGCATGTTGATAACAGAAATTGAATTGACAGTTTTACCACATGAAAATACGTAGGATAGTGTTAAGTGCATTTTTATTTATTTGAAATGTGTTGTGGTTACCCTTGGTAATGGTAAGTTAGGCAGTATATTAGAGAACCACTTAAGTACCTGAGCAGCTACCTAAAAGAGGAGGTTGATGTACAGACTTGTTTTCCTTACGGTTAGGATCTGGGAATAGGCTGTTGTGGCTAAATACATGACATTTACTTCAGCTTTACAGGTATATGTTTCTGAAATGTAAATGCTCACTTTAAAAGTGCTTCATACAGGAATACTTGAAAGAAATTGATTCAAAAGATGAGATGAGAAAGCTAAGTTGCAAGATTTTTACCCAATAGCAGAGTTGTGTTTGTCTCAACATCTTGCAGTACTGTTAATGAAAACTTCTTATCCCCACGTGGACTAATTCTGTGGTCACAAGAAGACTTCTGAGTTGTGTGTTTGGTGCCTGCTACTCAGCAATTTGTACATGGGATAGAAGTACCCTTGAGGCTGAGTTTAGCACCCTGACTGATGCTGCTGATCCACTTCTAGGTAATTCATGTGTCAGGTGTTCAGTCTGTATTTCATACCCGTTTTACTAACTTCACCACATGTCATCCATCACTAGGTCTCCCAAGCTTTCTCCTGATTTAACAGCAGGAAGACAAAAGAAATGAAGTTAAACATCATCATGCAGTTCTTAATAAATCTTGGAAATAAAAGGCTTCCTTTAAATTCATAAACACTTTAAATGTCTGCACTGGAAGATTGTAAAATACTACATTACTGTATAATAAAAAATAATAATTAAAAAAACCCCTTTACATATTAAGTGACTGTAAGAGAAGTTACACACTTTTAACTGAATGTAGTGCTACATCCTTGCAGCCAGAGTTAACATTGGTTGGCTTGTTCCTGCAAAATAACCGTGTTTTGGCACTATCCTGCTTATATTAGCGCTGATTTTGTTCAGATTTCACTGAGGAGCATTAGACACTTTCAGCTTGGTCTACGCCAGTTGATAGATACCAATTTCGTGGAGGCTGGTCAATATTTTGACTTTCTGAAAAGTGCTTTTGATGTTCGCGCGAAGTCGGGAAATGGCATCAGGGCAGTGCAGGCACCAGAACGAGCGCGGCCCGGGGAGCTGCGCGCTGCTGCGACCCGCGTGGCAGCCTAAGCACACGTGACCGCGTGTTTTAAAATCAGCAACCCCGAAAAGGGAAGCATGTTTTGGAATTAAAAGCATCCTGCGGGTTTCTGCTCCAGCTTTTGATATCTTCCCGAACGTGCGAAAACCACAGGTCTGAGGCGGGGCCACCAGGCCGGCCGGGCCTTTCTTCCCCGTCCCACAGCTCCCGCGGCCGGGCGCCACACGGCACATCCAGCCTGGGGAGGGGATGCAGGTCCCCAGCAGCGCTGCTCCTTCAGCCTTGCTCTGGACTCCGGCCCTGCTGGGGCTGGAGCTGCTGCTGTCCGGGAAGAGGAGCTGCGGCCCAGCGCGGCCTCGGCTGGGCAGGTGCAGCACCGCCCCCGCAGCCATGTTGTATAGCGGAGTGGTGCGGCGAGGGAAGGCAGCCGCAGGCGACGAGAGAAGTGTCTCTGGATCATTTGTTACTCTTCAAAGAACCCTCAGGACTCGGTGCTCTTCTCCAGAAGTGGGATAATGCATTGGGAAGGGAGACTGGAGAGCCTGGCCTGGTGGGGTAGGGACCTGGGTGGCGTATCAGGACTGGGAAGGCTTAAAATTTGGAGACAGCCGTGGGTAGAGAGTGTCCCGATATCGGTGTCTAAAATACTTGAGTCTCACAATTGCTATTGCATTTTTTAAAAAACATTTTTTCTCCATATCAGCTACAGCCAGACTGAGGACTCTGGTTTTATAGGTGAGGGGTGCCAGGCAGCAGAGACTGACGGTGTTTGCCCTGCACAGCCCCACACGCCGTGAGGCAGCCAGCCCAGCGTGTCCGTCTGCCGCCACGTCACAGGGACCGGGGCATGAGCCTGCCATGGCCGCCAGGGCGTACATACCCTTCCTGAGGCCTGCGCCACACCTGGCTCCAGGCAGCCACGGACTGTAGAGTTGAGGACTGTGTTGCCTTTGTAGGAAAGGTAAGACTGCACATTTTTCAGAGAAATAATGAATGATTCAGCAGTCTCGTGTCTTTTTGATCACAAGTTGGTGAGATTGGTGAAAGGAGTCTAATGAAATACATAGAGCTCCCTGAATCACCATCATGGGGATCTGGCGTTACATACCTGCCAGCTGAGGCCAGTGTGTTTCCAAGCATCCCTTCCAAAAACAAAGCAGGTTTTACTTGGTCCTCAGTGCTTACTAGGCAAGGATCCCTGAAAAACTCTATAGCCTCCTCCAATACCAAGTTTGGCTCAAGTTTACTTGTATCCTGACAGATTTGTCCACCTTATTCTTAAAGATGCCTATCAGTGGATGCTGCATTACTTACCCAAGTGATCTATTCTAGTTTTTCCTAGCATCCTGTCTTTCTTATTGCTCTTTAAGCCTATTATTTCCAGTCCTGTGCACTGTGGCACAAAAAACAGTTTCCTGCCACGTAGAGTACATAAGCCTTGCTTTCTGTACAGCCACCATGTATTTAATTTTGAACTTCATGTGTATCTTGTGGAATTAAGATTATTATCCTCTGAACAAGTGAGGTTCTTGCAATAATATTTTCAGATACTCGACAGAATGTTTGGGAAACTCTTGCAGTTGGAGAAATTAGATTTTTCTTTTTTGCTCTAAGTAATTGAGTCACCTTGCAGTCTTTTCGCTGTGCTATGTTTCCCAGGCCAGTAAAATTCTGTGTATAAGTCAAGGAAAAATGCTTTCCCTAGGAAGCTCCTTTTGTATCTAGTGTCTGGAGAGCTAATTGGGTATCATTAAGAAATTACAGGATGTTTAAGTTTCTGAATCCCCTTGTACAAATCTATGGATATCTTTTTCTCTGCACCATTAAAACACTCACAGGGACTTTTTCTGCAAACAGTGGAGGAGATCAAAGCCACATTTGCTATGTCCTCAGAAGATGTGCTGCCATCAGGCCTGCAGGTTGGCCAGCAAAGTAAAATGTTTTCTTGGTCGTGTGAAAGCTCTGCCATGGTATTTATTCAGCAGAGCACAACTCTGCAGACCAATGGAACCAGTGTTTCCTGGGAAGAGAATGCAATGGCCTCATCCCTGAGCCCCTGGCCCATTAGTGTTTCTGTAGTTTTGCAGTTGTACTTAGAGTGTGAAAAACAAGCAGTCCCTGGACATCACCCTTGTGTTTGCCGTTACTCTTGGGTAACCTCTTTACCCAACAGGTATATACAAGGTTTAAATCAGTTTTTCCAGTGGCCTGGGGTTGTGGCTTCCTGTTATATGTAGTATTGATGTCCAGGGGGGTTGTGCAATTGCACCCTTCTCCAAAACTGGAAGGACAGTCCTTAGCAGAGTTACTGTCTTCAGTAAGGTCTGGGAGCAGCTATAGCTCAAAGAAGCGTAAGCACTATTCAGCATTTCAGTGCTTAGAAGTGCCTGTCAGTACCTTACTGAATCAATATTCCTAGTTTATTTTTGATGTTGGAATACTGAAATATTTATAGTTCAGGAGAGAAGACACTTTCAAATCAGCTTCTTCTAAATATCGTTCACTAATAGAGAACTATGATAGTTTAAAATATCAGTGGTATATGGCTTTGTCAAAGGCAGTGTATTATGTTAAATACATTGGCTGTATGTACAAGCATGGGATTATTTTTTTATGGTTCTAGTTGAAGGGATAAAAGTGCAACACACATCTACAGGTCAGTGGCTTTTATATAATATATACAAATACTGTATTTCACTTCGTAGTATTCTTAGGTAGGATCTGGCAGTATGCGTCTCCTATTGCCCAAATGAATTTTAACTTGAATTTGTATATTGTCTGCACACCTTTCACTGCAATGGAATGATTGGAACTGGGGCTTGTAGAGAAAGAGATCCTGTGATACTTTAATATGTATCTTCCAGCCCTCAGACATTGGCCTTGCAGCTTCTAGAACAGCTGGTGCTGTGTCCAGCAGTGCTCCAGGATGTCACCATGCAGCCATGGTACATGATGTGTGGAGTATGCTGTCCTGAAATGTGCAGAGGTTAACAATTGGATGGATAGCAAAAATTCCTGTAAGAATCAGTGTAATAGTGGGGTGATGTGTGCAGGGTCTTGAGAAACACTATTTTAATACACAGAAATGTATTTTGCAGCATGAGCTTTTTCCTATTCATATCCTACAAATGCTTCCAGAAAAGAGCTGTCAAAAGGCAAGACAGAGGAGAGACGATTTCTTGTGTTAACTTGTTGAGACACTCATGGCTTTAGCAGGCCTGGAATGAAAGCTGGAAAAGGGAACTGATAGTCTGTTAGCATTGGCAAAAGCTTTGCAGGAAAGAGCACCAAGAACTGCATTCCTTTGTGCATTTGTGGGCAGACCCAGTAGATCTTCACTTGCCTTCACTGATAGAACAGCAGTTTCCACCAAAACTGATAGAACTTGCAAAGAGTTAAAGGACTTAGAGAAGTAGAACATGCCGCATGCTCCCAGAATTCTGCCATCTACCTCCTCTGCCTTTGGGCTGAGCATGGCAGAGGAACAGGCCTTGCCAAATAGTCACATACAGGGGGCTGACGTAGCGAGGTGGGGCAGCTTCTTTCATTCCCCTGGATTTGTCCCTATAAAAAGCCACATGAAGAGTTACTGCACAGCTTTGTATATTTGCATAATGTAAAATTTCCTTCATGACAGACGTAATCACCCTAATTACTGCACAAATTTTTTGTTTCAGGCTTGCAGCTGTGGCTCATTGGCTGCTGGCAGAGCTCTCATCACTGATTTGAGCACCAGAATACCTTCCCTGCATGCCCTTCTATTGCAAAGACAGGTAAGTAACTTGTTAATTGGCAAACTACACTTGCCTATAGTGGATTTGGAGCATCTTGTTCCGTTGGTTAAATGTCAATTCATACACATTTATATGAGACCACGAAATCCTTATGCTGCTTGTAGGGTTACATAAGGAAGTATCAGGTGCTGAGCTGATCTCATAAATTGTCTTCTTAGGGCTGTCAGGATAGTTTTATTACTGAACCCAAACACATTCCAATCTAACATATTAGCATATCCTAAAGGTTATTGTCCTATCACCCAATTAATAAAACCTTTACAGATAAAATAGAAGAATTACTCCTCTGTCATCCTTTGTCAGCTGTCAGGATTCTTGTGTTTTTAATGACTCTCATCATTTTCCACTTATATTAATACTTTAATATACTGCTAAAATGAAAATCTTAATATGTAGGTAGCACATTCAACAAAACATGGTCCTAAAGGTGAAAACTGTAAAGATTGGTGGTTTTTCTCCTTATCCCAGAGACCACTGAGAGGAGTTCAGCCAAATTACATTGAGATAGCTTTTTCTATTTGGGGGCATGCTTTGATGGGTTCTGTTAACATGAGGCACCAATGTGAAGGCCTCTTTTCCTTTTTTCTTTTTTTTTTTTTTCTTTTTCTCCTTTCAGGTTTTGCAAAAGATTACTTAGGTTGCAAAGAATTTTGCTAGTTTTGTGCTAAGCAGCAGCACAGGTGAGCACTGAGATCATGGGGAAAAGCCAGTATGAGCCATTCCTATTTGAAACTGGGGAAAAGCAACCAGAAGTCGGCTGGGCAAGGCTCCAGATGGATGGTGTGACTGAAATAACACTTCAGCTGTACTCATTTAGATAACTTGATGTGTGTCCAGAACACTTTCAGACTCAGCCACTATGCACTGGGGGTATAGAACGTGAATTGCTATAATGGCTAGTGGCAAAGTTTTATGTTGTGTTTCATATTTAGATACACAGAAAGCAAACCTGGGACACAAGGGGAAAAGTGGTGCTGCCTGACCCATCACAGCTTTATTAGCAGCACTTTGGTGCTTGTAAATCAGCCTCTGTCTAAAATCAGAGAGGTACATCAAAACTCAGCTTGCCACTGGAGATGTGCCTCAGACATAGTGTTAGTGGCCCAGGAAAGGAGGCACCCGGTTTCCCAGTGCCCACTAGATGGCAAAGCAAGGTGCTCTATCCAGACTGCTGAACATCTGCTTTACCTGTCTGCACCACACTGGCATGACACAGAGCATGGGCGTGGCAGTATCAGAGCAGGAGATGCCTGTAACTGAACAGTCAAGACTGCCTGTCCCTCTGGGATATTGGACCAAGGCTTCTCTGTCTTCAGTAGGCAGAGGATTTAAATACTAATGACACTAATTTTCCTAGAAACTAGCATGGGATATTGGAATTCAGTAGCATTTGGCTGTATTTGGATAGCAATTGACTCAACAAATACTAAGAGAAACATGCTTCTCTTATAGGTTATGTAAAACAGGAAGGAATAGCTTGTAATGAACAGTGAAGGAAGACTTACTGCTTTATAGAATCCATCTGACTTGAAGCAGAAGTCTTGAAATAAAAATCAAAGCCTCTGGAGTGAAGCTTTGCTTCTGCTTGGAGTTCACAGTAGTATTGAGATGTAGTGTCTAGGAAGAGGATCTCTGAAAGAACTTAACTCCATCAAGGCTAAATTTTTTCTTCTCAACTTTTGTGTTAAGCCCTAGGCCCTTATTGGGAAACTTTGCACTTTTAGGTGCTCAAGTACTGAAATGATGAATCCATGAAATGCATTGATTGATGTCCATAGTTGGGAGCGCAACTGACAAAATATATTTATAATTGCTGGAAATATTGTAATTCGGCTCTTTTCTCTGCTCTGGACTTTATTCTTATTACTGCCATTCTTGTAATTTGAAATTACACAATCCGAACTCAGAAGCCTTTTAAAGTATTATTTTATAATGTTCAAGTCACACATTTCCTTGGGATGGTCGCTGCTTAAGATTTCTAACATGTTATTTGTAGGACATTGTGCTGATAAAGGTGAATTAAGGATAGGAGGTAGATCTAAATTAATTTGGTGAAAGTAATTGTGGTAGCTACCACTACTGCAAGGGCATTTTTCACATAAGAAATTATAATGTAGTAGTTACTAATCCAAATAGCATGGCTCTTCTGTTTTAGGTCAATTAAATATCCTTTTACCATTGAAGATTTTGTTGTGTTTTTGACCTGAGAGAAATATTTAGTGTTAAAATTATCTGAGTGCTTCACATAAATTGATTCCATTAGGGTGTAGTTGTACATTAGAAGTTTCTTTCTTAATAAATAAAATCTAAAAATATTGTTTTGCATTCTTTTGTGTGTCTGGACAGAAAAATGCTATTTCATGGCTGCTAGTCTAAAGTCACAAATGGTGCGAGAGCTTTGGTGCTCTTGGTCCAGGGTTTAACACCACTCAGTTTAACTGGAGATACGGTTTGTGCAGTCAGTGGAAGCAAACTCAGGGCTCACCCCTGAGCCCTTTGCACCCACAGCCGTCAAACAAAACCACTGATAAAGGATTAGCAAATACTGAGGCCCTGGTAGGCAGCATGTTTGCACTCTGTGCTTTTAGAAGTGCTGAGGATGTTTTCAAATCTTTGTCTTTTTAGATGGAGTGTCTTAACACTGAATTTTTAACCAGACCTAAAAGGAAAACAGGTGTTTGCTTCTTTCCTCCCTGCCCCATTCTTTCCTTTGAGAATTGTCTGGTGCAGAAGTGCTTGTTTAAACCCCACCTTTCTCAAACTGAAGACATCCTCATTGATGTTTTGGACAGTTAACTTTGCACATGGACTAAGAGTACGCTTCTTGTCAGTGAGCAGAGATCTGTCTCTGGGGGCATTTTCTTCAGGGAGTAAGGGAGTGGATCTCCTCTCTTTCTCAGCTGAACCCCTTGGTAGAAGTCACAGATTCAGGGTGGCTTTCTAGAATCTTGCTGAAGTCTACTAGTAACTGTACTGAGCCAAGTAGTTAGAAATAATATTTGTTACCAGGTTAGTAGTAATAAATTGGTAAAGCCATTAAAGTTAATCTCAGAGAGATATGGATTGGGTCAAGTGCTTGACCATGACTGGGAAGGTAAGACTCAAATTCCTGCAAACTTCGATGGTTTGCATTTAAAGAGATAGACAGACAGAACATACACACATTAATGCATATACACAAGTGTAGAAGAGCAGGCCATGTTTTGTCTCAAACATTCTGAGTATTGCTATAGGAAAGGTGATCAGAAGAGAGGGTCCTGCAGAGGTGGGGCAGCACTGTTCTGAACCAACTCCCTGCTCTGCCCTGAGACTTGTGCTCAGTGTCCTATCCCCCAGCTCACTTCCTGGAGAAGGGCTGACTCTGCATCTGCAAACAAAGCAGTGCAGAAAATCTAGTTTACATAAGAGTCATGCACCAGGTTAACTGTAAAAGGATTGGCCCCCACTCTCCCTCTTTTTCCTATCTTCCTCTTTCCCTCTTGACAATCCATACAGCAGGACCAACACAGGATCTAAGGACTGATGATATCCTATGTTTTCTTCCATTGCTTTTCCTGGGCAAAGCACAGCTATCATATTCTACTCTGTAATCTGTACTGGAGTTTATTGTGGGATTGGGAAGCTTCTGGAGGTGTGTTGTGGCTTGTGTGACAATACCTTTGATGAGTTTGCCGTGGGAATTGAGAACTTACTGAAGTGTACAAAACAAAGGGCTTGTTAGCCAACACCTTTGTGGAAGTGTATTGTAAGAATTTAAGGGGTTTTTAGCCAATACTTTTTTAGTCTAAACAGGGGCTGGTTGCTATAGTTTTGGCAACTGTACAGTAAAACCATAAATGTTCCTGACACCTGGTCTGGTGTCTTTGTTCAGCCTGATGAGAATTTATAACAAACATCATGATGGCTCATGACAACAAGCACATGGAAAATGCACTGCCTCTGCTTTGTTAATATAGAAACCCAGGCACTCACTCCATGTGTTCACACAGACCCAGCACAGGAAGCTGAGAAGTCATCTGAGACCTCTGGACTCTCACAGCAGTGCAAATATCAAACATAAGCCATTGCTTAACCAACATTTTTCACTTGTAAATGGTGAAGTGTCAGCATCTTTTCTATTTATGACTCAAGCAGACAGGTCCTTAAAACTGTTGATCTCATAGGAGAGGGGAGTATTAGATGTGAAGAGGATTACAACAGGGGAAGCAAACACTTGCCCTTGTGAATTTGTGTGAACTATATTTAGAATTTAAATCCAAGCATAATTAAACAGTGCTAATGAGACAGAGGGACTTATCTTCATTTGGTGTATAATTGGTATCACTGATTTCCTCATTCATTTTTTCCTAGTTTTAAAGCCTTCTTGTTCCAGTGAGATTAGATGGTAAAAGCTACCCTGCAGAGAGAAAGTATGTGGCCTGGAGCTAAAATTCAGTTGGAAGCCTTTTAAGGGATGCTGCTTTCTTGATAGCATCGATAACTGACAGCAAAGACACCTGTGAACGTGTAGCCAACAGTCAAGCAAGGCAATCTTTTTGCAGTGTACCCTTGAAAAAATGCACACAATTTTACAAAGACCATAATGGGGAAGAAAAGTTCACCCTTTCCAGCGAGGGAAACAAAATACAGTGAATTTTAATAGTTGTAGGTATATAACCCACCACTATTAACTGAAGTTTGACTTCCTTCTCAGGAATATGCTCTAATTCATCCAGGAATGTGCAGCTTGCATAGGAACTTTTGGTGACATTTTGTGGTGGGCACACTGCAGCAGGTCTGGGTGGAAGATGGTAATGATCTTACCCAACTTAAGTAGCTTTGAGCCCATAACCAGAGCAGCAGCCTCTGTTACAGCTGTGTGCCAATAGCTGATTATATTGCTGAGCAAAAGACAACAGCTACCAGCAGCTGCAGGGGCTGGACATTTTTTTTGACCTAGTCAAAGCCAGTAAAGAAGTGGGTGCAATAGGCAAAGTCAACTTACCAAAGTCCCATTTTTGCTTTGCGGTTTTGTCTTTGGTTGGAGTCAGGCTTCTTTTAATTATGCCTCAAATGGATACAATTTTTTTTTTTGAGGGTTTAATCCACATCCGTTTTCCCAAACTGCAGCAAAACCAGCTGTTTCCTAAGGGACAGCACAATAATGACTATGCCTGTACATTTCAGTGCTGCCATGCATGCCAGGGTGCTTGTGCTTCTCGGCTGACAGGGGTATGCAGAAGCATGAGACTTTGCTGTGCCTCACATCCTAGTGGGAATTCTTGCAGCCAGCTGGAATCTGTTCTCAGTGACTGCCTGTAAAGATTCTCCAAACCCTCCTCCCTCCAAAGTGACCACCACTAACCAAATGCCTGTCCACCCACTGAGCCAAACCAGTTCAAAGAAGAACACTACAGTGTCTGTGAGTAAGCTCTGCTGGATAGGAAGAGGATAGAGTGAGATGAATCCCACAAAAACAGCAAATGTTTTTCATCATAGTCCAGTAATTCAGCACAGACTTATTCTTTGGGTTGCTGAACCCAAGACTTTGTTTTGTCCTTTTCTGGAAGGGGATTTGAACACTTCCCTGCTAAGACAGCTGTGCAGATTAATCTGAGACATAGGAATTGTTACAAGCATTTGGTCTCAATTTCCCTTTGCTCAGTTTCAGTGGACCATTCTATGTCACCCTCTGTAAATACCCCTCTCTTTTGGAGGCTGTCTCCTTTGACCACTTAGGACCCTGTTGCTGTTCCATAAGGTGAGATTTGCAGCTGTGCTTCCTGCTCATCATTGCCTAGCTAGGCTATTCAGTCAGCCCTCTGGCTACTTACTGATAGTCAATAATACTGGGTTTAACTTTCCAGGGGAACAGATCATTTTAGAAGTTGTTCTGCAGCCCAAAAATACCTTCATCTGCTTATATACTTCACAGAATGGCATGTCTTCTCTTGCTGCTTTTTCACAGTAACAGTCCAAGTGTTCAAGCTCTTAACACTGTCTTGTGTTTGAACAGCAATGAGAAACATCATTGGTAACCAGAACTGAGAGCAGCACCAAGTACAGCCGCTCCACTTGTGAGCAATCCAGAGCCACAAACACTTGTCCACTGAGTCCTGCTGAAAAGATGTCCTTTCTCGAAAGCAGGATTTCTTTTTGACTGAGCGTGAAACAGAGGTCCTGACTGTCTACAGCCATGAAAAATCCCATTACTCTCAAAGTGTCAGAGACTGGAGTCTTAAAAAAGTTGAAAAGTCTTATCACTGCTTTCTGCTGCCTTAAACATAATTTTCAATTATATTCCTTTTTAACCATCTTAGCTTAACTGCTGGGGAGTCCCACTGTCAGGATTAAACAGATGTTTTATTTCCTGCCAAAGGTGGGTGAAATAATAATCACCAGCTCTGCCTCATTGGCTGCCATGTGGTCTGGAAAGGTGCCATATGCCCAGCACTCAGACTGCTGCAGACAGGAGGCTGGGGGCACTATTTATTATTTGCCTAATCAATTTAAATACTGTCTTTCTTTCAGAAAGCACATTTCTAGTCTTTATAAGGAGATATGTACAGGACTCATCAAGCAACCTCCTCTAGTGAAGTGCATCTTCTATTTAAACAGCCAATATTCTGCTTGCACAGCATATGGGGCTAGAAGCAAAGACCTTGCATTTGGAGCTGCACTGTGCTCGTGAGCTGCTCTCAGCATCACAATCAGTTGTGGAGGTTGTTCAAGTTCAACCCCAATAGCAACAGTTTTCTTTTAATACTTTTGAAGAGCTCTTGAAGAGACTGTGGTACCTCTCCTCCAGCATGCAGATGGTGCGGGTGGAGCAAGCTGCTTGTTGCTGACCTGCTTCTGGAAAACTGCTGCTGGGCCTTCACAGTGACAGCATGTGGTGTCTCAGGTGGCAGGCGTGGAGCAGTGTCTCTCTCCCACCGGCTGGCTTGTGATCCTCTCTCAGGCCAGCCCACATCTTCCACAGAAGCTGCAGGGCTCTGAGGTGGGCACAGGCTGGGGCTGGATGGGTGGTGACCAGAGCGTGCAGAGCATGCCAGGCACTGGATGTGGGTGGTGACTTCTGCTCCTTTCTTGGGAGGTCCAAGGAGAAGCAGTTGAAAATGCATCAGCACTCCTTGCATGAGGATGGGAATTGAGGAGTCCTTGGCAAGAGGTGACAGTAGAAGAGGTGACAGTAGAAGAGGGACAGTAGAAGAGGGACAGACCGTCCCTCTGCTCCATGGAGGAGCCAAGCAGAGTGCCAAATGCAGTGATTAGTGAGAAGGCAGCCATCTGGCTTCCGTCCTTTAACAGCTCTTTCACCACCTCTCTTCCTGTACATCACAAGAAATCTCCGTGTTTTTGGCAACCTGTTGTAGCCTTTCTGAATCGTACTACAAGGTCATCTACAAATGACAGGTAGAGTAAGGTGAAGAGAGAAAAAGGGGAGGAAGGTAATATAGTGGACAAGAATCTGAGAGGCCTTGCCTTGAAATATTACCTCGGTAGCGCTGGTTATGGCAGCAACCACCAAGGCAGCAAGTCCTTCAGAGCAGGAGCTAGCAACGTACTTTTTGAGGGAGGGTGTTGAGTTGCCAGAGGCAGAAGTTTGAAGACTGACAGGTAGGCATTGCGAAGACAGGAGTAAAGGCTGACACAAGTGCTTCTGCAAATTAATGAGGGACTCGGGAGCAGACTATACTGAACTCCAGCAGAGCGTATCTGCAGGTGAGGATGCACGAGCACGCTTGTGTGTGAGTGACATATGGCAGTTTCCAAGGAGTGTTGAAAAATATTTGGTTCAGTTCCTCACACTTCTTAATATTTTACCCTGAATTCCTCCAAGTCTTCCTATTCCTTTATGATGCATACTCTTAGGTTAAAAATATTCAGAAGCACAATGCAATCCATAAGTACATTCTTTTTGTTACTTTCAGTAGTTAGGAATGAAAGCAGTCAAGAACTGGGTTGGGAACAGTAAGTTCCTTTTCATTATTAAACAGTTAGTGCCCAGACTACAAGTGTGGTTTTGGGTTGTGGGGCTTTTTTTTCTTCTCTCTGAAGAGTTGTTACTGGTAAGATGGGTAAGAAACCTGTTTCAAATAAAAATGAAGCTTTGAAACAAAGGTAATGGTTTCACAGATTCAGTCATTTTTGGTGCACGGCATGGTATTTGGCAATACAAAGACTTCTAGTTGCTTTCTTTTTTTTTTAGAAGTTGTAGTTTCTCTCTTAAAGGATTTATCCAAGTACTGTTTATATCTACAAAAACATGTCCTGTTGTCAGACTTCTGAGTCTTAGTAAAGCAGTATCACTGCCTGGGACCACACTTTTTCTGTTCTGGGTTTCATGTGAACAGATATTTACCTGAGGGCATAAGCAGTGTTGTGAAATAGCTTCTCATATCTTTTCTTACAGTTCTAGCTTTTAGCATCATAGTTGATAATACTTGACCAATGCCTAGTAACTCAGTTAATACTGAGCTGCTGTTTGCAAAGATTGCAACTTTTGTTTACAAGTTCTGATGTTTCTTAAAAAAGTCGCATTATTCTTCTGAGCCAGCTTCCGTTCCCAGATTCTTTCTTTCATGTGTGTAAGCACTGCTTGATGGTATGTGCACAGCTCCAAGCCTGTGCAGTGGGTAGGTTCTTAGAAATGCCTGGATGAGATTTAAAATCTTCAGTTTGTTTTTAAAGACTATTTTGCAAACTCACTAAACAGAATTTCAGGGGAAATCAGCTTGAAAGATAAGGGTGAGATGGCAGCAAAATGGTCTTGCTAAGTCTTAGCTATTGTAGTGGCTGTCTGCTCTCTCTGTACGGTACCAAGAACTGGAAGCTATTTCTATTATGCCTACTGAGAATGTAGTGGGCTTTGCTGAAGATTGACTATTTGTGCCTATCATTCATTTAGGAGCAAGATCACTGAAATGAACTGTTTGTTCTTGAAAGCTGCCAGCAGAGCATATTGGCAGATGAAGGCTGGGAAAAGAGGGCTGGGAAAAGATGTGTTCAGGAAGCAGGACCTGGGCAGCACTATAATGTCCTTTCTGCACATCAGAAGGTCCAGATGAGTCAACCCTTAGTGAGTCCCATTTCATCCAGTGCCCCTCATCAAACACAAAGCTCACAGCTCTGCATTGCTTTTGCTAATATTATAATCATCCACTGCAGGCTTTTCTTACATAACTAGCAAGTCTATGTTGACTATGGGTTTTGCAGCTTGAATTCATTCATGTTTCCTATGTTTTAGCTTCTGTTGGGGTTTCATAGTTCACCCAACCTGCAAGGGCCATGAACAAAGTATGTGAATATGCAACCACTTGCTGGCAGAGCAAATAGCTCTCAGACAAGACGATTGTTATTAAAACGTTGTTTTGTTGGCAGAATAGGCTTTCCTGGTTGCCCAAGGTGAGCCTGACCTCTGTGGTCACTGAAGCTCTCTCTTGTGGGTGAGCTGAGCAATGCTGGAATGCAGCTTTTAAGATGGATTAACTGTGAACCTAACAAAGGAAGCTGTTCAGATAGAGTAAAAATTTTACATTGCACAACTAAGGATGAAACCTAACTTTTGATCCTATAGGACAAAAGTTCCAAGGCTGAGAATGTGATTATTTGATAAGGTCACAGTCATCTTGTCAGTGCAGAGTAATGTTTGCAGCCTCCTCCTAGGGCAGAATTCTTCCTTTCCAGGTGCAAGAAGGGCAGTGGAGAGGCAGGCATGTGGCCAGTGGACAGAGACTGCATTCTCCTACTGTGAGTAAAGTAACAAAACTGTGTACACCCCCTCACCCTTTCCACCCCAAACAGGTCCCCATGTGCCAGGTTTTGGTCTTTGAACTCTTAAGTCTTGCTGCAGTTTTACATGCACAAGCCCAGAACTTTGTTACTAAACTTCAGCTGAAATCACGTGCATAGGCTGTTCCTAAGAAATACCAGTCATTCACCCAAGTGAAATTCTGAATTGCTAACTGCACGCTGGCCTAAGGATAACGTGAATTGAGGTTTCAGGAAAAGAATGTATTTGTTCCTGGCTCAGCTCACTAGCTCTCTAGCCACCATCTGCAAATCTCTTAGGTACCCCATAAAATGGCAGATTACTATCCTTTAACTCTTTTGCCACGGCTGCAGGGCAGAAGTGCTGGAGATTCACATGAGCTAAATGAAGTTTTCTATTTGATTGAGGCCGTGGATTTGCTTTTGGTTTGAGATTAGTTCTTGCACTTTAAATGTTTACCTTTAAAACTGTGCTGTGGCAGGTGTTGGCTCTGTTACACCACAGCTAAAAACCCCAGTTTCTCCAAAGATATTACAGGGAAATCAGTTTGAACATTTTAGTTTTCTGACCTACGCGGGTTTTTACTACAAGACTCTGTGCTGGACTGTGCAAATATATATTAAGCCTTGGTACTACCATGAAGAATGTACAGAGGAGGATTACAAGCATGAGTTATGAACTACAGACACTTAAAAATGAAGAAACACTTCTGTAGTCTGATTCTTGCCTACCATTACAGGATTCAAATCTAAAATGAAACAGATTCTAGGTGTCTAAGTCCAAGTGAAGAACCAAAAAATCTGAGCTTGGTGCCAGCGAGGTTTCCGTGTTACAGAGTGATAGTGAACACTTATTTGACGAGTACAGACAAAGCCTGTATATAATCAAGGAAGACACAAGTGCCACGATCAAACATCCCCAATCCTTATTCTGCCCCCTTCAACTTAGTTCCATAATCAGCATTTACATCACGGAGAGGTTGGAACGATTATCCAGGCCTCTCCTTCAGCATTACAGTATCTCAAACAAGTCTCTGCCTGTAAGGATCTGCTTTCTTCAAAACTTTCACCCGGTCCCATGGTTAGCTTGACTTAAGCCAGCAAACTGCCAACGAAACTCTGAAACTTGGAAATAGCTTAAGCTCAGCCCATTTCTGCCTTGAGATCAATTGGTTTTACAGTTCCCAAGCACCATCATTCTGCATCCAGCTGGCATCCATTTGATTACAGTTGCTGCTGGTGGGGGGGCAGGAACCAACCACCCTCGTTGCTGAGTCTTAGCCTGTAAATTCAGCCAAAAGAAACTAGTGCACGCCCTCTCGTGGTCCTGCACAGCTATTTCCCGGGAACGAATGGAGCTCAAATTGCGACAAGGTTTGATGTGAACAGGATTTAAAAGATGGCTGTCAGAGGCTCAGACACAGCCCCACCAACTGACCCCCCCATAGCTATGAAACGTTCATCATTAGTGCTTTGTCCATAATCCTGCCCTGATGTTGCAGCCTGAGCAGCTGTTTCCTTGGAGCAGCAGTAGCAGAGCATCAAACTGCAAAAGGCACCTCGTCAGCACACACTCACAGGGCTGTTGAGGCAACCCTGCCCTTACAACAAATCCAGGGTGCCAGTGAACACAGCCCCCACACCAGCCTTTGGTGCAGCAGGAACTTACCATATTCATTTTAGAGCAGGTCATACACATGTAAATCATTTTTAATTACATGCAAGGTTAGGGATGTTCATGGTACATCTGTCTTCATCTGCAGTCAGGACTTGTTAAAGAACTTTACATGTCAATGCTTTAACTAAAGCTAATGTGCCTGTTCATAACTGTTCATTAACAGCTGAATATACGAACTCATGAAAACAAGGTTACATCAGCTTGTCAGTCCCTTGGTGTATCTTAAATTCCTATTCCTCCTTACTCTCTCTTTTTTGGTGGGAAAACCAAATCACTGAGACCCTTGCCAGAAGTGATTAAGGTACAATTTCATCACATCGAGATGAAGGAATTTAAAAAAGGGGGACAGAGTACAATAGTATGACTTCAAGGCCTCTGTTTTCATTTTAAGTAGTAAGTGTTCAACTTTGCAATGTTTAAGCTGTAATCTCTCAGCTAAAAAGTCATAAATCTGCACCACTGAATCATCTCCAAATCTGAAGTCACATTATCTTCAGCAGAATTGCTGATGGTAACACTGCCTTACTTCCACTGCTCTTGTAGCTATCAAAAGGCTGGATATATAGTCAGCAACAAGGGACTTAAAATAGCCAACAGAAGTGCAGAACTTCAGACTAAGCATCTTCTTTTGTCTGCTACTAGAGACAACTGCACAAGACCTATGAAAGTTTGCAGCTTGCTGTTGGAAAGCATAAAATCATGCCAGAGAACACTGTGCCATACTGCAAGAACAAAAACATCTACCCAAGGACTCCAGTTCAAAACATCTGATTACAATCAGCAATTGCTCTAAATTTGGCTTGTGACAAACATATTTTCACTCTTCTTGTGTTGGAAGTGTGTAACTAAGTTGCAGGAAAGGCTGTTAGACCTGTGAGGCTCAATGAAGCTTGATACCAACATACTTTCTCTGTTAGAGGAAAGAAAAGAGGGAACATCCTTCTTCTCATGTCAAGGTTTAATTCTGAGGTATACGACACTGGATTTACAAAGGTAAATAAAAATACATTCTGAGAAACAGCAAGTGCCCTACTTAGCAAGGCACAGGGATTTCACACTCCAAGCAGCCGAGAAAAGAAACCGCTCACAGTATGAAAAAGTGTTTGGGGTCTGCCCTTGACACGGGCTTTTGCCCTAACAGATGATGAGGAATGTGCGGCAGAGAAAAGACCAATACTTAGGTGACAAAGATGAGACAGGACAACAGGTATTAGATAAGGCTTCCACTTGAACAAATTATTTGAGACATTATGATTATGATCAGAAGTCAGATGCAACTACTGTTCCAAACACTGATCAGGCAAAACTACATTGCCAAAATTAATTACACAGCTGTTGAGACAGACTTCAGCTTGAGCCTGCTGATGATATGGGTAAGTTCATATGCTTGTAGCAACCACATAGACATTAAATCCCAGTAATATAGAAGGACTGGAGTGGTACAGAAGAGTTTTCCACATCAACTGTACCTGATACCAAGAGCAAAGGCTATCATCCAGAGTACAGTGCACGTAACAGTTTCTACAAGTATCATCTACAGTTAATCTACAATTTTCATCCTAAATATGAATTTAAAAAGCCAAGTATGAATCATATGCAGGCAGATTTAATGACTCATTGCTGCAATGGATTTAACCACAAGTGCTGATCCTGCCTGCCATTAAGATGTCTGGCATTCCCACTTGGACCCATTCCTCTGGAAGGGAGCCCTTTCACAGATCTGTGCTAGAGAGAGCCGAGCTAAAAACAGCAAAATGAGACTTAAAGAATTAAACAAACAAACAAAAAAGTGCTATTTTGTCACACAAAGAATAAAATTCCAGGAATTTATTGCTATATGTATGCTTAATCCATTAATTCATCTTACAGTAGTCATGAAGTGCCAAATTGTGTGCTACATTTAACATTCCATGTATTCCCTTCCAAATGCCATTTTACAGTGGGTGTACGAAACAATGCAGCAGGGGTCACAAAACATGGCTTGAGCATCTCTCAAGAGCTTAAAGACAAAGATTTGTGTACAAGCTGAATAACAACATGTCATTTAACAGGTCACTCAGCAATTTTAACAGAAATATCTTTAGGTGGAAGTTTTGCAGCGTTAAAATTCACAACTCAGACTAAACATTCTCATCCCCACTGTAGAAACAAGATACTTGCAAAGAACAAGAACTATGGCATGTAAATGTCACACGCAAGACCCGCTTCATTTCTATCAGAAGCAAAAATTGCTAATTATAAGCAAGGACAAGCCTAGCAGGGTAAGGCTGTCAGCCTATATTAAAAACATACCTCAGAGTTTGGCAGTGGAACTCTACTTACCACCTTGACTTTTTTTTGGTAACATACAAGTTCTCTTCCTCCCCCCCCACTTTATAAATCCCCTTTTATTTTTATTATACCTCCATATTATTTACAGGACTTCTAAATATTAAGTACAAACTAGTATGAAATTAATGACAGCTTGCTTTTCAAATATGTATCCCATGGCTAAATAAATACCAAGCCAATCCAACAGAGTGATCTGGAGTTATGATTCAGAAGCTTGTGTATCTGTGATTCCAGTTGTTTTCTCATTAGCTGTGGAGGATTCATTTGATCTGTCAACAATAGTTGCCCTGGAAGTTGGAGTAGCACTATCCAAGGTGAGTGTAGAGGTCTCCTCTACATTTTCAGTAGTGCCAGGGTTGACGGAAAAGCTTCCAGCTTGAGTAATAGAGGGAAGCAAATCTGTAGGCACTGTAGATGCCTCTGTGACCAAAGGAAGCACAGGAACACATTTGGGTGGCATTGATAGAGGCGTTATTCCCATTAGATGCAGAGGCGGCAAGGGGGGGAGGGGTTGCAAACCTAAAGAGAAAAAAGGGGAAAAAACAGGCAGTGAGCTGCTGCACACCACAGACAGCTCAAATGGTAATTGTGCAGCACTGACTCAGCAGGCTCATTTCAAGCCTGATACTTTTCAGATTTCAAAACTGAAGAATCAGAGTAAACTCAAGGTTGCTTGTACCTCCCCAGAGACTAGGTATTTAATGCATTAACACTGATGATTAGGTTTTTCTGGCCTTCACTGAAACGGCCAGAAACAATAAGTTAGCAAAAATCATATTCCATATAAGCTTCCAATATCTTTTTGCTTGCTCCATGTGCACCTTCAGCAGTTCTGTTGAATTCAAAACTGTAAATCTAGTGTTAGTTCATAATTCTGGCATTCAGTTCAGGGAGCTTCGATCTCCTCATCTAGCTTACAAGGAAACACTTCGTATTTTCTTTTACCCATAAATAATATACTTTCAATTTGGCACAAGCTCTTCTGAGATATAAATCAGGTAATAGACAATGAAACATCTAAATACAGACACAAGTTTAAAATTAGTTTATTTCAACACATGTTCCTTGTCTACCTGATCTAGGCACTAACATCCACTTCCATCTCAGGCAAACAGTTAATTTATCCCCTTCAGGACTCCCCCAGATGGGTGCAAATTAGAGTGTCAAGGATAACACTGATTACAGTGTTTCAGTTTGCAGAAGCACATACCAGGCTGTATGATTTCTGGAACGATCTGTGGTGCAGGTAAATTAAGTTTGGACAGATCAGTCAGGTTAGGAAGCCCTGCTGGTAATGGCATCAGACCTAAGAGAAGAGTGGAAGAGTTACAGCTGAAAACTTAAAATTGTCTGTTTCTTAGATCTTGTTGATAATTTAAAACTTACTTTATATCTTGATTATAATTTTTATATGGAAGTTGCACAGTGGGAACAGATACCTACTGCAGGAAGTCTGGACTAGCAAATACATAATCCCAAACCTTTCAGATTTTTCTGAGGAAAGTAGAATCTTATTTCAGAATTAGAAGGTTTACATTCCAAGTTCAGCTTTCAAGAAAGGTAGTTGTTTTACCACAGCACTACACCAGAAGTTCTCCATTCCCAACTGGAGTGGCAAACAATAATAATAGGATTAAACACACAGTATTCCCTGATCCCTAGTATTGATTACTCTGTAATTAAGTCTTTTCTACTTAGTTCATGACTAGAGTTAAACACAAAAATGTATGTCAAAAGGCAAGACAAAGAAACTTGCAAAGTCAGGAAGGCCTGAAAGTAGAAGAGAAACATACAATGAATGCAACACATGCCCTGCCATCATTGTGTTTGCTATGGAACATCCTTCTGCTCCTGAATTTACTACTTTAGAAGAGCTTCATTTCTGGGACAAGGGCTCTATTCATACTTTGTGTTTAGTTCAGAAAAGGCTAATTCAGAAATAAACTGTTGATACTACAGTATTAAGACAGAGAGGAGAAAAGTCTTAAAGCAAGGCCACCATATAGAGATTTTGATTAAAAGTCAGCCATCTTTACCTACCCATCAATTCATTAGCCATGAAGGCTGATGTAATCTGACTCAAAGAGCTTTCAGGTAAGCTATATGCAACTTTGGTTCAAATTTTTTTTTAAATCTGAAAAAAGCTGAACTTCATACAAATTCACTCAAATTTTAAGCTTCCAGTATATTTAGTAACAATTTCACTAGTATGTCCATGCAAGTTGCAAGAAATATTCTAATTTGCTTTCAAGAAAGCAATGATACTATTCAGTGAAAAAGGCGAACCTAAAACTTGTATTTGCAGAGAGTTTAGGGAAGGGGTGGATTAGGTGGCTAGGGAAGAAAAGGACAGTAATCTTTTCCTTCCTAGAGAAAATAGAAAACTACTAACAAGTTCAGTTTCTGTGAGAGTTCTCTGCCCTTGTTTGCATGCACTGAGCTCTACTACACATCTCTTCCACGTTAGAGGAAGAGTACCATGTACCAGGTTCCATGTACCTCCAAGCGTTACATAATGGACACATCTTTATCTACTTGTCTCATAACAAGCAAAACATAAAATACAATTCCTTCAGTGTTTTGGAAGGTACAATTGAGTCCTGTACCAGCACACCAATGCCAATCCTTATTTTACTTCCCGTGAATACTTCTGGAATACTACTGTCCAAAATGTTCATTATTAACAGGAAACAACGACGCTGTAGAAAGACTCTTAACTTGTATTATACCAGTTTAAATTCCAATATAATTCAGAAACAGTAACTGCAACATAAATTCTGTATTGTTAGCCCTGTATTTATACTAGGAATAGTGATCAAGCTGAGTATTAAAAATGGGTTTCCTAAAATGTTGCAAATAGCAAAGCAGAACCTTCCTGAGAAATCCTGAATACTGCATCTGCTGTGCAGGGGGCCCTAAAAGGTAAATATTGTAAACTCTGTTGCCAAGTCACTCCTGCGTGCCACAGACATGCTGTGAACATACTCCAAGAAAAAGAATTCTTCACATTGTAGAGGCTGTATAGAGAGAGCTCTTACATGAAATGCGTAAGTTGTATGAAGTTATACCTTCCCCGAAAAGCAATGGAAAAGACAGCTCTCTTCCCTTGCTCCCCTAAGATTTTTGTTTCAGAAGTGTTTTAAGAAATTTTACCTACTCACCTGGTAATGTAGTTGCTGGGTTAACTGGTGGCACAGAGGTAAGAGACTGACTGACTTGTGGTGGTAATAATGGAACTGTTGGAACACCTGGTGGAGTACACAGGGAAACAACACTGATTTTAAGCATACAACACTTCATCTTTTTTCCTTAAGGAGTACAAATAAATAATTGCTTACAGGAGAATTACTATTTGCCTTAACTATAAAATGCTGGTAAGAAGAACAGTATTCTAAATAATACACGTGGTATTTTTGATAGAAGTTGTTTGCAACTATTTTGTGAGCAAGTAAGGCACAAATCCAGTACTTCAGCCTTTTTTGTTGAGAAAAGTTTAGGGGAAAATTTAATTTTCTCTTCTGCCTTCTATTAAATTAATTAGAAACATCTGTGAGAACAAGAAAGTCAGAAAAGCCATGCATTTCAGGTCAGTTACTTCCAATACCAACCTGTGCTGAGAACATTACTGACAGTAGTTGAAGGTGAGCTAATAGAAAGTCCTGAAAGACTCTGCTCAAGGCCTGCTGACCCAGGAGGGAGGGTGGCTGAGGGATTAACTGATGATAGCTGAACCTTATTGGAAGAGCAAAGAAAGTTACATCATTAGCATTTGTTTCCACATGAACCAACAGAAGCAGAAAAGCAATATAATATCATCATCCATTTTCAAGCTGAAGGAGGGACCACAACCTACCTCTGTGAAACCATCTTTGAGGGGACTGAGAGATGCACTAGGCAACTGTCCTGGGAGAGAAATTTTCTTTCCCTCTTCAAATGGGCGAGTAGGTATCCTATGCAAATATCCATAACCAATGCCACATCCTAGGCTTTTAAAATATGAAGATTTGTAAGTCAGGTAAGTGACTTTACAACTACAGACTGTAGCAAGCAATGCATGAACAACTCAAGACACCAACAAGTTTCAAGGTAAATGCTGCACAACCTTCCCCTCCCGCCCCCACATTGCCTCATTTTCTATGGAGAAATCATCAATACAAAACAACTGAAAGGAAATTCTACAGCTTTAGCAATAAATATTCAGCACAAAATAAATTCATTATTATTTAAACCAAGCAGCTGTACCAGGTATACAGCTTGGAATTCAACTCACAGTTGTTACTTGCAGTGCTGTGCTCTGGCTACTCACAATACTTCACGGATATACCACAAGCTAACAACGATTTGGAATTTAATGCAGAAAGCAACCATTGCACTTTATGCACTTCTGTGCTAGCTAATGTACTGATTTACACCCCTCATTAGTAAGTGCATCTGAATTTCAAGTAAATATATAATTTATTAGAGCAGAAACAGTTTTGATATAACATCACTCTTTCCCTGTCTTTGTGGAAAACTTAAGCCCAGCAGTTTTCAGGCTGGTGCTATAAGAAAGTTGCCCCATCCCCCTGTAACACATTGTCTCCTTACCTGCCTTCTCCACCCCAAGCAGAATTTGGAGTAATCACCACTTCCCGACAATTATCTGTGTCTGTGTTGTACACATAAAGTTTTAATGGCTTTGCTTCATGCGTTTCAATAAGGGAAAAGAGATCTTCAGACTGCAAAAAGATAAAAATGAATAAGGGCCTTCTTGTCCTTATTTTATCATTTGGCATTAGATCAATCATTGTAGTCCTGACTTTCTGTAATAAACTCTGCTAACAGCCATAGGTTGCAGCTGTTGCAGTGCTGCTGTTTTATCACAAAGCCAACTTTCAAATGTGTTTTGCTAGCACAACTCAGAAGACTTGGCACAACCCAGATTTCAAATCTGCTATTCAAAATATTGATATTACAGTACAAAAAAGTTTGTATCTGACTTCACGAAGACATTTAAGAGCCATTCTTATTTCCAGGACTGCATTTAAGAAGAGGCACCATGCCAGAGCTCCTCCCTCTTTGCATTTGATTTCCATTCATACTGAACAGAAACAGAGCCAGTGATGTTTCAAACTGCCCTGGTACAATTGGGTTTTTATTTTAAAAAAACCCCACATTATTTTTATATACTTACCTCATTCATGACAGTATCTGCTCCAATGATATAGTCACTATGAGGTCTAAGTCCAGCTAATGCAGCAGGAGAATTTGGCTCCACTTCCTAGTTTTAAGATGGAAAGTTACAAAACACTATGTAACTATCAGGGTGTAGCAGAACAGATAGATATGCAATTCACACAAGCTCTGAGTCAGATAAACTGGTCAAGTTTTCAACACAGTAGAGTAAGGAACTAATTAAACAGTGGCTTTATGGCAGTCCCTTTCCATACGGTTCTGGTGCTGTACCAAATACAATTATCTCTGAGTATTGTACAAACCCATTCATTTAAATATAAGACTTGATAATATACTCACAAATATACTTTTCTAGTTCAAAAGTCTTCCCAAACCCAAAATCAGTGAAAACCAGTTTGATCAATGAGACCAGTCTGATGTCATGACTTGTTAGCTACGTCCCGTGCAAGTTTCTTTTCAACAGTAAGATAGAAAGAGTAAGCAATAATGAGAATACTTCCAAGTCCATACGTACCAAGACGTGCCAGACATTTTCATTAGCCCCATCAAAGCTGCAGAAGCGAATGCTCACTCCCAGCAGGCCCTGCCCACCCCACATGTTGCTGGGGGTTACTGATGTTTCTCTCAGTTCCAGTGTTTTGCTGCTGTACACAAGCATTTTTACAGGCTTTTCAACATTTGCTTTCAATAGGTCCTTGAGAGTGTCATTGTCTTTATTCTGCGAATGTTTAAGCAAGAGCTTGGGTTAGTGTTTAACAACAAGCATTCTGTTCTACAGCAACATTTGTATTTCAGAGATGCTACAAACATATGCATTGCCAGAACATGTATTAACAGCTGCTTTGTAACAAGTTTCCAGTCCCTTCACAATTCTAGAATACAACTCTGGCAAAACCCTGGGATCTCGCAGTAACAGCTCATACTTCCCAAAAATGAAAACACTTCAATTCAATCTGTAATAAGATGCACCTTGCAGCTTTTCAGTGACTTTCTTGAATCCAGGCATATTGGTGGAAGAGCTTCCCATAGCTGGCTTTTTTCACTGCTATGATGGTCTATTGTTTGACTACAACTCTGCTTGAAAGCTCCCCCCATGCGTCCTGCCCAGCTAACAGCTGGGACAGCAGCTTTTTCACTCAGCCTGTTTTGACTGAATGAAGTTTGTGAGTTCTCATGGAAGCAGACAGAACGAGGAGGGCACCAGCATAAGCCATGAGGGGTGGATCAGCAGGCAATCCTGTCTTGATGCAGATGTCTGCAGAAAGCATGTCTGTCTGCATCCTTATCTCCAGCTAAACTCGATAGAACTGTAACTACAGGGTGAAGGAAATAAATTTCTGATGCAGTTTGCCTTGCTCATTTTAAACTAAGGAGAAATATTTTATATACATTTAAATAAAACAAATCCATCCGTTTACCTATAAGTATCAGATTCTCAATACATTGTTTATATTTGAAGTTATAAAATAGCAACACACTTACCAATCTTGAACCATTAATGGACACGATAAAATCAAAGAATGGCTCCAATCCAGCTCTATGCCCTGGTGAGTTTTCTTGTACCTAGCAAAGTTAAACAAGAATTTAGTAAAAGTGTTCCAGTGCTGATTCATAGATTAGAATTATATTTCTCCTTGTGCTAACTGTAGTTCTAGAAGCTATTAATGTTTGTATATATGATTTTAAAATATTCAAATATAATCATATAATCTTTAGAACCAAAAAATCCCTCCCTTAAAAAAAAAAAAAAAAAAGATTTCAAAAGAATTAGTAATTTATAAATTGAGGAATGACACCGCAGTAGCCACTCCCTGGGAAAAGCACTGCTTAGCAGCTGCAGCAGATAAATTGCACGTATTTGTTTCAAGAAAGGAGATTATGGTGAAAGGACAAGGTTAATGAATCCTGACAAGGTTGGTTAAAAAGTACTATCTTTCCACAGTAGTACCAACACTGGACCCTGCTTTTTATTTTATGCTTACTAAAGGAATAGGAAAGTCACATCTGTAAGCACAGGTTGTTATCTCATGATTAAACATCACCTGGTGACATTCTTGAGACACAGAGGGCATCTGTACAACCAGTGATTTCATTACCATAACTTCAAGTTGCAAGAAAAGAGACATGCAACTTTGCAGCTGTGGCAGCTCAAATAATTCAACCACTCCACTAAGACAAGGCCTAAGTTTTGGATACACACTGCTCCCAGAAGCTAAAAGTATGCTTTTAATTCCAAGTGGAGTAACTGAGAGACATTTTGCCAGTGTTGTTTTTTCACTACTGCTTGCATTGCTGACAACAAAAAGTAACTGTAATATGGCTGTCAGATTTTTCCTACAGCTTTTTAGCAAAGACTATCTTTTTCTGTGTGGAAGCTGATTCATTCTACCCACTAGCTTTTTCTTTTATGTACTACAATCACCTTCCAAAAATATATAAAAAGCATTACCCTTTACAGTGTGGTTTCTTACATTACATGTTATTCCACCTGACAGAAGTGGTACAAATGTATTCGATTGTTCAATACTGGCCTGATTCGGCAGGAATTGAGTTTTCTTAATATGACTTATCTAGAACAAAATATTCTAATATGGAATTTTAAAAGTGCTTGATTACTACTAAAACTGTTCCTCTTAAATTTTATTTATCTCTGCCCAACATGTTCACACAATCAGAGCTTGGAAAAACTCAGATTACGTGTGGGTAGCTTTCTGTAACAGATGCCCAAACCTTAGAACATTAGTCACATAACCTAAATCTGAGTAAATTAGTAATTCCAGAGTCACATCACACTCACATTTGTCCAAGATTCGTAAAGCAGCAAAAAAGTATGAAATCAACAATATCCCAAAGTAATAAGTGTTGGAGTGAGAGTCCCTCTGGACCCAGGCCCAGAGGAAAGCCAAAGCACAGGGATTGAATTAAAACCTCTGGATAAACTGAGATACATAAAATCACACCAAAGTGAAATAGAAATACAGATTTTTAGCTTTTAGTAGAAATATATGCTAAGTGCTTTAAACGTTGAAAAGCTGCAGCAAAGAGACAAACAGAGTTTTTACTGCAGCAGTGTTACCTTTTCACAGAATTTCTTTACTTTAGACAAAACATAGATGGAACTATATTGTTCAGATTTTTTAGATAGTGTTCACACAATAAGAACTGATAGAAGCAATATATGCAAATCTGTGTAATACCTATGTAAGACTTGTGTAAGAATTATGATTGTTATAATTAGACCAGGATAGGTTAAGAAAAGAAAAACTAGAATTGTGTGTTAATTTTATTGGTCAATTAATAAATATAATGAACACTTCTGTAAGTTTGGGGAACAACGGCAAGAAGAAACTGTTTACTACTTGCTGTTAGCCCGCTGCTGCTGTTGCTGCTTGGCTTTATCATGTAACCCCTTCGAACTCTGCCTTGAGAAAACTATGAAACTACAAAATAAAGAACTTTAGCAGAACAGCACCCTCCTCTGCTCTTTCACCTTTGTCCGAAAGGGAGGGTGTCCCATCATAAGCTCAACAATAAGAATCACTGAGGAAACAGTAACATCCCCAAAGCCCAGGTTTAAATTTCTAACTAGAACTTGAAGTGTGTCTGTAAAAGTGTCTCTTCGAGATGCCTGGATGCTCCTTGGAAATAACTTCCTACAGCTGAGGTACATATAGTCTCCCTCTTGGCCAAGTATTAAGTGTATTGAACCACATCTGCCAATCACCAAATATCCTGCAGTCCCTCTAACTAGATCCAAACTACAGCCTCCATGTTACTTAATCTGTCTGTTCAAGATGCCTCTCACCGAGAACAACCAGAAATCAGACACCAAACTGTGCACCAGGTAATAAAGTAAAAGTTCAAGCTGAGCTGCATGGAGCAGACCCCCTGACTCCAGCTGCAGAGAAACTTCCAGGCACATTGTGGATGTGGTTTTGGCGTTTGTGGACTGTTTCTAGAGCTCATTTAACTGTAGATATTAAAACTTTCAATAAAGTAGGGCTACCTGAGAACAGCCTCCACAAATAGAAATTTTAGCTTAGGAGAAAAGCCACAGGGAAGTTAAAATTCACTATACGAATTATTCTTCCCAAATGTAGAAAGCATTTACTATGTTGAATACTTGAGACCTCCCTGAGAGGTTGAAGAGTTTCATGAAAGGAGAATTTAAAAACTCTGCTTTCCTATGGACATGATCCATAACGGTATTCTCAGGCTTGCTGTTTCTCTTGTAATCAAGTCATTCAAAACATCCTCTCCTCTTACGTGTTTTTTTGAGTAGCAAATGTAGGATGAGCTTACACTCTTTGTTGTTCTTCCCTCAGTTTAGAGAAGTGACATGAAAATACTCTAATAACCTCTCTCTCTTATTATTCCACCACTCATTGCATAGGTCATAGAGGAACTTACAGTTTGTGTTTTTAATGAACCTGACATACAGGCTTTATACCAAAATTAAATCAGCAGATGGTTTCAGAACTTATTAGGAAAATGGTTTTAAAGACATGTGTTAGTTCAACTTCAGCATTAAAAATCAGTAAATCCAGAAAAGCGGTACATTTATTCTGATAACACATCAGATTTTTGGGACTGGATGTATGTCATGGCCTTGAAATTATGAAAGGCCAGACTTCATCTCGTCCAGAGATTTTCCTCCATTTCTAAATGAACTTCTTTGAAATAAAAAACCAAACCATACCAAAACCACAACAAACCCCCTGCATCCTGACACAATATCCCTCCCCAATAACCTCCAAGAGATTATATCCTGAACACTGTGAGCCAAGAGTGGCCAGCATTCAATAGAGCAACTTTTTGAAATCAGATGGCATGCATACAATAAATGAGAGTTACATATGTTCAGCATCCATCAATGTCAAGCTCACTGACACCTGGGATGTATAAATAATTTACTTAGAATACCAAGTCTGTGTTCTGCCCCAAACTGGTGAAGGGACTGAGAGAGTTTCCAAGTTCTAAACTATTAGTTTGCAGAAAGTATCTTCAGATGTTGAACTCCTTGCCCCGAATCCATCACAATCCTGAACATCTCTGCATGGTTTGTTTCTAAGTGGGCATGTAAAAACTACCAAGAAGCTGTATCTAAAAGAAACCAAGCCCTTATAGTTGCATCAATCATACAAGCACCTCAGAAGCAAGTAGCTGCATCCCTTCTGTCATCCCATTTTGTCATGCTGCCATGCACAGGTTGTCGCAAAAAGTTTCCTATTTCCCTGGCCTAACTTCACTGACAGCATGGCATGTTTAACCTGGCAGTCCCAGAAATGCCAACCAGAAATTCTGAGTCCATGCCATGTGAAAAATCTCCTCCCTAAAGAAGCTATATGCTCCGCCCTGCACAACGATCGCACTGACCCCATACAGTTTTTGTCACACCATCTTACTTTCAGTCACTACTTGCCCAATTCATCACCATCACACAGTGCCAAATGCACAATACAGCTCTCTGCTCCAAGCTCTGTGGCCATGATTATCTTCCAGGAGATACAGCAACAAAGGATAACCAGGGACCTTAGGAAATACAAGGACACGAATTATTCTACCACTATTAAGGATGGAAATAGTAAAGATTCCATGGATATGTACATAAACGCTGTGCCTCATGAGCAATCTGGCTTTATGCAGCTTTGCTGTGTGCCCCAAGTAGGTATTTAGTAACTTGCCTTTGTAACTGAATAATTGCTGAGAAGTAATCAAGTAATATCATTTACAACAGATCCTACTGCAGGCAAAGATACCTCTCAAAGATTCTCTCAAAGCTAGGATTTATTTCAGACATACAAGTTACAGACCCCTATGGGTAGGTGCCATGACTTTCTAACAACAGAGACAAACAGTGGCCCAGAAAATGCAAAGAAGTTGTGGAAATGCAAGGCCAGAGCTTTTTAAGAGCACATGAAGAAAACCTCTATCAAGAATGCTGAGTATCAGAGGGCAGAAAAGGGCCTCACACACTGCTGCAGGGTTTCAGTTTCTCACCAAGATGACAGCAAGGCTGCTGAGTATATAGATCACACACTGATTCCACTTTTAATTCACTGTCAAAGAATTAAACAGGAAAAAGGATTCAAGGTCAATACACCAATTTTAATTTGCAGCACCGAAAAGACTTAACTGGTAAATACATGAAGTTCTTCCTTGCTGAACACTGTTCCCAACACTATCATTCAATGCCTACACAGAATATATTGTACATTACACATTTTAAGAAGCCTGCTCAGCAGCACAGTGGTCACAAATCGAAGCCCCAAGAGACCAGTGCAACTGCAAATGGAATTAGGCACTGAAACCTGGATTTTTTCAGAGGCAGATTAAGGCTCTGACCACTTCTGAAAGTCAGCTACCTTATACTCCTTTTTAAACTTTCAGAAGCTTAGCTTCAAGCATTAAATACACAACTTCCACGCTTTCTTTTTTCCCCACATAAGAAACACTTCCCAGTATTCTATTTTATTAGCAAAGAAATATTGAAAAGGTTTTTCGCAGTTCTTCCACCCACTCCATAACTGGCAGTAAAATTTCATTATGTATCATGTATAAGCAATTCCTGTTAGATCTGACAGAATCTATTTTATTTCTGTCAGCTATTTTAATACATTACATTGTATAACTGAATTTAATTTCTTGATGAAACACCCAGTTTTCAAGAGAAAAAGCTTTATAAGTTTTGGTAAGAAAACAGATTCTATCTAGGTAGCATAACCTTTTATTTTAGCACAGAGAATTTAACTCAAGCTTTTAAAATGTGAACCTCCCTTAAAAAGTAAGTCATCACTTCATGCAACACGTTTGTATCACTATTACAACAAACCAAAGCACTTAAACAAGAGTGAGAAATCTAAACTTTGGGCATTGCTGCTCAGTATCTTTTAGAGAGAACACCACATAACATGGTAGCATACAAATTTCTCACAGATAAGAATTCTTACATAGAATCTTACAACAATTTAGATTGGAAAAGACCTCTACGATCATCAAATCCAACCACTAACCCAGCAGTGTCAAGTTCACCATTAAATCTAAGCCATAGGGCACATCTGTGTGTTTTGAATGCTTTCAGGGATGCTGATTAAAGCATTTCCCTGGGCAGCCTATTCCAATACCTAACCATCCTTTTGGTGAAGAAAGTTTTCCTAAAATCCAGTCTCTAAATCTCTCCAGATGCAACTTGAGGCTCTTTCCTCTTGTTCTGTCACTTGTTAATTGACAGAAGAGGCTGACCCCCACTTCACTACACCCTCCTCTCAGGGAGTTGTAGAGCGATGAGGTCTCCCCTGAGCTCCTCTTCTCCAGGCTAAACAACCCCAGCTCCCTCAGCTGCTCCTCACAGGACTTGTGCTCCACACCCTTCCCCAGCTTCAGTGCCCTTCTCTGGACACGCTCCAGCCCCTCAATGTCCTTCCTGAACTGAGGGGCCCAGAACCGGACACAGCACTCGAGGGGTGACCTCACCAGTACTGAGTATGGGGGGACAGTCATTGTCCTGGCCCTGCTGGCCACACTATTCCTGATCCAGGCCAGGATGCCACCAGCCTTGGCCACCTTGGCACGCTGGCTCGTGTTCAGCTGCTGTCAACCAGCACCCCACCCCCCCAGGACCTTTTCCTCAGAGCTACTTTGCAGCCGCTCTGCCCCCAGCCATGGGGATGTTGTGACATCATCTATTAGCTGAAGAAACTGTCACATCGTTACATCAGCCTGGGCAAACTACAGCAGTTTCACACTGCTGAACAAGAAAATTACTCAGAATTTTCCTTCATTCTGTTTTGAAGAGCAGAAACAAATGCATACTGAGCAATACACAGAGTCAGCCAGTTGGTCTAATCAGCCACAGACCTTATGTTAAGGGAAACTTACGGTGGAGAATTGCTTCAAACAAATGACTTATTAATAGGTCTACTTATGAAGAGATCTGGGCAACAGAACACTTGGCAATCTTTTCTCCCTCTTACCAAAAAAATTTTAGAAAGAAACATTTTAATGTCTAGAACCCCAACAATGCAACCCGGAGCAACTTCTGCTGTCAGTTATGCATATGATGAAATTCTTTTCCTTTCACAGCGCTCCAGTCCTGGAGTGTTCCTATTTCCTGTTACAACTGCACTGGTGATAAAGATCACAATGAAAGCAATATTGCACTCAATATCAGCAGAAGCAGCCAAAACAGTTAAATAATCTACAAATATTACATCAAAAATTAATGATGGTAGTGTTCACTTGCTGCATATATTTCTGTTCCTGTTTGAAGTGAGCAGAGAAAGAGACTTTTTACTAGTTTTGTGGGGAGGCAGCATGTACAGTCTAAAAGTCTCACTGTAAAAAACCTGTAACTTGCAACAGTCTGCTCATCCCTCTGGCAACTTGTGCTTGGCTCCTGCAGTCACACTGAATAGTGTAAACTCTTTGTTTCACGGCCATTTAACACATATTTTTCATTTATCTGCCTTACCCAAACAAATGCTTCCAGTAATTCAAAAAATTTTCTGACATTTCTCTAATTTTCCCACACGTAATGAAATCTTTAAAACAACCACTTTACATTATTTACAGAGGTTTGGTGTTACCAAAGAAATCTGATCTTACTCAAATTAGATCTGTAACACTGGAAGACTGCTGCTGTTTTCCTTCTACTATTCTCATTTACCTCATTAAAGTACTGAGCTCAGAAAAAAACATACTTGAGAGTAAATTAGAGCAAAACAGCAGTATTGCTTGACCTCTAGTTCTACTAAAGGTCAATCCATGCAGACAGAGCATTTGTGAAGAGCTCCTCTAACAGTGCAAGCCCAATGCTGTCTGTAACAAACTTACTACAGAATGGCAATTGGAAAATTAAACTTGGAAAAACTACAGAGAGAAATTCTAGTCACGTTCATGTATGCCACATACATTTAAGTAAAAACATCCCAAATTATAACTGTTATAATATATATATCTGATGTAACTGATACTCTAATTGCAAAATACATACTGGTTTTACAAGTCTCCAAAGTAAAAAGTTAATGAAATTTACACTACTATGCTAAAAAAAGAAAAAAAGTCTGCCAGTTTTACCAACCTGCAGAATAGTTTTTGTGGGGGAAAAGGAGAAGACAAAGTGGACTGACATAAATTAGTAACACTGGACTCTTATATACCATTGATATTAAAAGGGAGAAAAAAAAAAACCGCTGTGACTTTAGTCTATTTATAGAAATTTTAACAGAATGTTTGGATTTGATCAAAACATCAGTATTTGTTTCTCAAAAGCAGAGAACTGATCCAAAAGGATACAATTCCAACAAACACACCAGCCCAGCACGGTACCCAGAGTGAGGGCTCTCACACTCCGGCTACAGAGGCAGAGGCACTGTGGTGTGGGCAGGGCTGAGTGGCTCCAGTACCCCAGTGCCTCAGATTCCACAGCACGACCTGGGAACCATTCTGCTCACTGAAAGCAAAACACATACTAAAGAAAGGGCTTTCAAAAGGCCGTTCACAAAACCTAAAAAATACAGCCTAATAAGGTATTTTGTATTTCGCACACAGAACCAAAGTTTTGTGGCCACAATGTGAACGAAACCAATGTAACTACGAAAAACAGTACTTTCACTGGAACTGCAGCCCTCAGGTGTGCTGCCTGTCATGTGAACACCTTGATCCGACACCCCTGAACTACTGCGGAGGGGCAGCAGCTACAGTCCAATCCACGATGCAGCGACCAAGACAAGCCTGACGCGTTATCCCAGGAGCACCTGAGCGCAGCCCAGACTCACGCGGGCTGGGGTGTGAACCGCGTCTGCTGGAGGAGAGGCCGCCTCGCCCTCAAAGGCTGCCCAAACCCACCCTCGCCTCCCATGCGCCAGCCCGCCGGCCTGGTCATACTGAGGCACAACCTGGCGGCACGACCCGGCCCGGGGAATTGTTTATTCTGGACCAATTCTTCCTCCCGACTTCCCAAATCCGGGAGCGGCAGTGCGGGCCCGGCGCACCTCACCGCTGTCAACC
>VXAZ01008543.1:0-143753 GCA_013399875.1 Gymnorhina tibicen | reverse complement strand
CGAGGGGCCACGGCCTCGCGCTCGTGTCTGGCGTCCTCTCGCCCCCTGGCGGCCGAGGGCGGCGGTGCCACGTGCGGGGCGGGGGCACCCGACGGCGCCAGACAGGAAGAATTAATTAATTTATTAGCGTTAGCTATGTTAATGAGGTATAGTAAGTGTGCGCACAGAACATAAAAGTGGCAGGTCATACCTTATTCTGCCTTTTCTACTCCCACAGCTATCTGGAGCTCCGAGCGCCGCTCCTCCTGAGAGGCCGAGCCGGTCGGGGCTGCGGGGCGGCGCCGGGAGCGCCTGAAACCACCTGGGAGCTGGAGCTGAAGCGGGAGGAGCAGTGCACCGGTACAGAACGGATCGGGCGAGAAATGCTGCCCAAGGGCCGAATTTTGGACCAACCCGTTTCAGGGCATGCACCGCCCGCAAAGTTCAGCGCGATAACGGGGCAGATCTCGCTGCCGACGTTGTCGTGACACGCAGCGGCAGAGACCTGATCGTGCGGGGAAAGCCGCTGGCTGCTGGAACGCACCCCACGCCCAGCAATAAAATCCTGCCCTGAGCCAACGGGATGCCTCGGTGCAGCTGGAGAAGGCGGACGGTGGGTTATCAGGGAGCACTACAGATCTCAGGTTCAGATCATCCCTCTCCGAGAGTTCTTCGTTCCTGGAAGGCTTTTACGCAGCTCGCCCGTGCAAACCAGTGCGTACTGGTTCCGGTCCCGCAGACCTCCAGAGAGGTGACCTCTTTAAGGAATACTGCTGTCACCGGTCTTTTAGTGATGCAGAAACACTATTTATTAGTGAATTGCAACACAGTGTTAAAGAGCCTTAATGGAGCACGGAAAGGATATCCAGATTAGTATACTTCACTTCTTTTGGACTCATTTCCCTCTGTACTATCATAGTGCTATCTATCATATTTATTGTGTAGTATTAAAAGCCTCTATGCACTGTGCTTGGGATTTACCCCAGTGCTACCTACAGAGATGACCAACCCCTTTCCACCCTTGACCACCTCACTGTGCTCAGCTGTTTCCACTGGAGCAGACAGACAGTGTTTCTCCAGGCACTCTTGTCAGGCATGGTCAGTTCTGGACTCCATCTGCATACCAGTTCAGGCATGTCTACCTCCCTACATAGTGTCTCTCCTCATCAGTACAAGAAGAAATCAACTCCAGGATATCCAGAGGTCGCAATGCAAAGTAAGAAGGCAAAATGAATAATACATAAATAAACTATACTTATCAAGAATTTCTGTGCTCTTAACATAGTATGAGAAATTTGTTACTGTGAGCTGCTAAAGTAAGTCAAAAAACTATACCAGCTTAGGCAAATCTCATGCTTCCATCCACATTCCATTTATATTCAGGAGGGAAATCCCAGCTATGTTCCTTTCTTTCTTGCTATCAGAGGTTCATATAGACAATAGTATTAACACAGTGCGATCCAGGGACAGTCACTGTGATTCACCACCCTTTATCCAAAGCTTCCTGAAAGATCCATAGCTGATAGCAAACCCACTGTCATTCTTTTGCTCTCTTCTGGCAGAGTGGCTCCTGTATGATATGTCTTTTTATGCTTCCAGGTAGGTGCTGTCAATTTTGTGGGTTGTTTTGTAAGATTTTGTGTGGCCATGAAGCAGATGCTAGCCCGATGTCATCCTGGCTGACTGGCTCTCTGATGCCAGCCCATCCTTTGTTGAAAACTGACCCATGGGTGAACATCTTCATCTGGTGAAGGCTTCTCTAGGGTATGTTCAATTTCATTGCCTTGCATTTGGACTGGAAGACCTTTGAATTACTGTGTTAAGAAAAAAACCCACAACTCAAGCCACTCTCCAACAGTTTGCTTCTCTCCCTGACCAAAGTCCCATAAATTCCAGAGCATTTTTAGACCACACAGTAAATTACAGTGACAGTTCTGTTTTCCCAGAAATTATGAAGAAATAAGTGGCTTTGGTGCCAATAAACAATTCATTAATGGCAGGCATTTTCTACTCAAAGTTTATGTTGGGTCAGATATAATAATTGTTCCTGTGCTTCATTGAAGATATTAAAGCCTCGCTTCAGCATAATGCACACCTCGTCCTTAAAAGCTGTCTCTCAGTAGACACAGCAAAATAGACACTGCAAAATACCTATTAGAAGCCCCTTCCCATGTCATTAAAAACTGTAAAGAAAAGATCTGAACTTTGATTTCTTTGGAAAAACAAAAAAAATGTGACTATTATCCCAAACTTTATACTTCTGCCCACCAACACCAGGACCAAAAAGAGTAACAGTGTTTTGCCATTAAAAAGTTGCCACTTGTATGAATATGCATTTGAAAATCTGTGCTATGAATACTACCCTTTCACACACTTCCATCTGGTCTCTAGACATGTAAACAGCCTTAAAACTGGGATTGGCCAAATTACACAGTGCTGATTTTATGAACCTAACTTCTAACTATCCAGTTCCCAGTAAGCGGCAAAGCCAAACCCACCATGTAGAAACTTAAAGGTGAAAAACCCCCATGTCTTTGGCAGTAACACTTCTGTGGCTGAATTCTGCTCCTGTGACCATTGAGAGGTGTGTGAGGGGCTGAGGAAAAGCACTCTGGCAATTCGCAGCAGCTATTGCATCCAACTGTTTGTGAAAGGAAATACAAATTATATCTATTCTGACTGCAATTGCAAGAGCAAAGTGTTATCAAAGGAGGAATGCCCTTCACATTTCCTAAAGGTGCTAGTGGTGAAACAAGGCAACAGATTTTGCAGCGCCTCGAGTCTGCTCAGACATTACACCTTCTGAGACCCAGGCAGTACCATTGCACCAGTAGTCAGTTTGTCTTATTTTCACAGCAACAAAGAAATTCCATTTCCCTCTTCCTCATGAGATCTGTACAAGTTTCATGCCTGCATGTGATGAACTCAAAAATAGGCAGCCATGTTTTGTTCTAACCATCCACGAAGAAAAAAATTAACTCTATCCCAGCCAAACCAAGACAATCGCTCCAGTCAACCCTTCAGAGAAATCTGAACCTGGCCCCTCACTGGAGACATAAACTACATACATCACTGCATCACTGAAATTCTTTTTAAGAACTTTTGCCTTACCACAGCATCTCAGCTTTCCATCAAAGTGCTGTCACCCTTTCTGGGCTAGTTCCACCTCAGCAAAGAAGGATGTTATCTGCAGTTTTCCATCAATTCCCATTAAAGGCTGAACTGAAACACCAGGTTTATTTGAAGAAATATCTTTGAATTTGGTCCAATGTTCTATGGCAAAAGACTAGTCTGTAAAAAATACCAAACGAACTTTAGAACCCTCTTAGATAAAAAAACCCAAATCTTACCTAAGAAATAGGTAACAAGATTGCCTGAAAGTATCACTTAAGACCTAATGACAACAAACCCCATCTGCAGAAATTAACTAACGAATATAACCTACCTGTTCTTTTACGTTTGTATCTCAGCAGCTGCATTTCAAAAGTAATTAAAGTTAATGAGCTGTGCTTTATGGTAGAATCATGAAAACTTAATTGGAATAATTAGTTGTGAGATAGCGAGTGCATCTTCCTGGCTAACAACATGTCATCATTTGATAAGAATAATAATGAATTTAATAAATAAAGCAGGGCCCTTCTAATATGTTAATAAAATAATGAAGTAGAAGGCACACATGTGCAAATGATGAATTATTAGTTTGGAGACTGCACACAATTGTCTGAGAAAGATGGATGGGGAAGTGGCCTTCTTGAAACCGTCAGCTACAGCTGCTGGCTAAAATTCAGTTTGCAATAGATGAAGCAGCCATGCTGACCTTTGCAGAGGATGTGGTGCAAACGCTTCCAGCGGGGCCAGCATCCTTCTGCTGAGCAGGGTATGCAGTGGATGAAGAAAAGCAACTGCGCTTTCTTTTCTCCTCCTTTAACCCTTCTGTATTATTGGTGCTGGGCAAACAGGAATGAAAATGGACAGAAACCCAGGCGTGTGTGGCAGGAAGGGAGCTATAGTGAACAAATCAGTCTATTTGACCTAAATCACTTAGAGGCTAAGACAGGCAGAAAATTATGATTTATTGCAGAAACGGTCTTAAGCTCAAACATAGACATGCACAGCACAACAAAAGCTTCTGAGGCATTATTAAGAATCAGTAAATAGAATAATTTTAATTAATGGGTGCCTTTAAAATTAAATTAAGTGAATACTGCCAGAGTTATGGGAAGGCCTACAGTAATAAGAAGGATTTTCCCAGTAAGCAAACACTGAAGGAAGGCTATAGTTTCAGGTGAAAATAGAGCAGCGTTGTGCAGTGACTAAGAAGAAGATGGGTCATAAGATAGCTCTTAGTTTTATCCTCTAATCAATGTATGACCTCATTCATTTCTGCTCTTAATGTATTGCCCAATATGACGAATTTTAGTTCAGAATATCTATTTGTTGACTTCAGTCCCAGCAGAGCAGGACTGGGGTTGGTAGGAGCCATAAAGAGTCTGATGTATGTCTAAGATCAGCTCATACGTTAGCAGTGCCCAAGGAGATTTTATCACCTTTGCAAGCACACAGAGAACAACCTGCTGCTACTTGGAAGGCATCCACCTGGCTGTGCACCCACAACACTTCGAACTTCTCATTAACAGAAGGCCTAAAGCACAGATCCTTCAGCTCTACAAAAACAAAAGTAGCTCTAGCTCACACAAATGGCTGGTAAATGCCTGCTGACACAGAGAGTGCACCCATCCATTGGCTGCAGGAGTACTCACACACGCTCCCCATAGTTTTAGACTATGGAGACAAGGAGCAGTAGGCGCTTTGGAACTGAGGCAATCTAAGAAGAAATAAGTAAGGTAGCAATGGTCAGCGTACATCCAAATGTCAGGGGGTGTGAGACTGAACCTGTTCTTGACCTGCTGCTGGGAACAGCTGTGAAAAGATCAGACCATGTGTGACAGTGAAGAGAAATTAACAGTGAAGCACTTTGAATGGAAGCCAAGCATTAGTGAGCCTCCGACCAAACAAGCCCCTGAAACTTTGCAGGTTATGGTTAAATACTACGGTCTGATGCTCTAAAAGTTAATTAAGTACAGAAGTAATGTGGGGCTTTTGTAAAGCTGGTTTCATGGTCATTAGTTGCTACGCAGCTAAACAGGGAATGAAATGCAAGGGAGGAAGGCACTAGCTGGACAAATTGCTCTTAGGCATAGTTTTCCCAGTGAGAATGCTGCAGGGCTGGGTCTCCCCTGGTGCTCCACGGGACACAAAACACCATGCCAATCTCAAAGAGCCTAGTCTTGACCACTTGACATTTTTTATCACTATAAATATCTATCAATTTCCATTGCATTACGGCTGATTTACACTAATGCATAAAGGAGGGGAAGCAGTTTCACGGAGACAATTAGAAGTTACTTGTATCCAGCAAGGAAGGAGCTGGAGCTCATAAGCCTTCAGTTGAAACCTCTAAATCGGTACTGTTGCAACACGCAGCAATCTCCTTCTGCAGTGGGAGGGAAGGGCCACAATGTCTCGGGATCAGCCCTAGCACACTGCATCTCTGTAAGGGGAGTGCTCTGTGGCAGATAGCTGCCAGAATTGCTCTCTGCTTTTTCCCCAGAGCTCCCAGCATGGGCATGTGTTAGAGCTGTTGTCATGCTCTGGTTATTATCAGGAACAGTTCCTCTGACTGCTGTAATTTGTACCGAGGACTGCAGATGCCATCAACGGATCAGAGAATTGTAAAGGTAATCTACAGCTCTCTTCCCCAAGTCAGCTGAGACCAAGGCTTTTGTTTCAGAAACCAGAAACTCTATAAAATTAATTTGTGGAGCTTCTATTAATAGGACACAGGAAATTACCTAAAGCCCTCATTCTTTAACTTGTAAAAGTGATCGACTTGGATGTAATATAGTTAAACTCTGCCTGTCTTCCCAAAGCTGCTGAAGACCCAGTAGCTCTGAGTTAGACACTGGTAAGTAGCTTTCACACAAAGCTGAGAGGCACAGCTTTGATTATTAAAGATATTACAGCCATAGGTTTCTGACAGAATGGTTTTTTATACAATGTTTACTTGCTACAGGGGTTTCATCTGAGACTTTAAGACTGATTAAACTCAAAAATAGACATCATCTGCTCCTATAAAGCTTTGAAAATGTGTGCCTGAATATTGGAATGAGCTTAGTAAAATCAATGTCCTCGCTTCTCTGCCTCCATAATTTCCTTAAACTTGCAATCCTTACTCCAGCTTGCTGTCCCATTTCATATAGATATCAGACCCCAAATTCTGGCCTGAAGCATAGTGTTAAGAATTTTTACAGAGTGTATGATGAAGAGGAGGCATAATAAAGGAGAATAACCTCTAAATAGATGTATTCACAGTAAAAGATGCACTGGTGAATGGTTAAGAGGGGGCACAGAGTTTATGACAAATGTCAGAATGTTTCAAAGATTCACTTGATTATTAACCAGGAAATAACACAATGTACGTGAAATCACTGCTAAAAAAGAAAAGAAGTCTCTTTAAACAATATTGAGCTGAAAACAGAGTTCATTATAGAAACACAGATAGAATCTTAATTATAGAAGCAATTGCACAGACTAAGGTTCTGGCCACCCAATTTAGAAATTACAATGCAAGTATTTAGGAGGCTTAATATGCCTGCTACTATTCAGCTGTTGATAGCAGCTGGCTTTGGGAGTACTGCAGCGAAGGATGTTGCGAAGAAGGGTTCATAATGACAGATTAATGAAGTAATTTCCAACCAATTCATTACATGATACTTACATGCGTTGTCAGTCATTTTTGACCCAAGTGGTTAGCCTAAAATCTGGAGTTTCAGAAACTGCTTATACTAAGAGATTTTGTTGATAGTCAAGGGTTTGCTGCTGCACTCCTTTTTATTTACCAAGGATGTGTTAAATCCTGTTTTCTTAAATTCAGCAAATCAAATGAGAAATTTTTTTCCTCACAGTCCATTCTGCAGCGTCTTGAGTGTTCAGTACTTTGTATAGTGATGTGTACTATTTCAGCTTTAGCTCTATAAAGGGCTTTAAATTATTTTATCTTGAATTAAAAAGTCAGCTCTACATTTTGCTTTATGTACAGTTTCTCTAGAGCCCTTTATCTAAAGTTCAGACAGAAACATTAGTGACAGATGTTGGTCCATGTAAAAAAAAAAACAAACCAAAACAAAAAATTTACTTCAGAGTTTCCCAACTGAAATTTTACGGTTTAAGGTAAAAGAGCAGTACGACAGGAAAGCAAATGTACACCTTGACAGTATTATCAAACTGCCAGAGTCTGCTGAGGAATGTTTAGAACAGCTGTTGATGAAGACTCTTTTAGAAGAAAGCAGTACTGGAGAAAGTCTTACACTAAAAACCCCCTGTATTTAAAAATGGGTCATATATTAAATCCTTTGGTGTCCTGTCCTGAATAGAATCCCATTTATTGAACCTGACACAAAGGTCCATCTTGGAAAAAAGTCCAGACCTTTTCTTTAGGCTTTACAGAGTTATTGCAAACACGTTGAACATTAAAAAGAGAAATTACACTTGGCTTGACGGATTTGACCAGGCAGAAATGCCAAATATAATTCTTGAGTATCAGGATAGAAGAAATCCATAATGGTTTCATCCACAGTATTTGATTTTATAGCTTTGGCCTTCATAGATTTGGTTGTCAGAGTACAGAAGCAGTTCTAAAAGCTGTAAGAAACAGAAACCGCCTTCGTACCAAGTCACGTATCAAGTTAGGAGAGAGTTGCCTCTCCCAGAAGCCCTGCCATTTTCTTCTGTATCCCTAAATCCAGAACAGGGACCTTCTGAAAGCAGGCAGTCTATAAACATTGTCTTATGCTACACATGTGCTATTACTGGGCTACTACTCTTTTGGCTAACCTGTGACATGTGAAGGGGGTGAAAGAAGAAATACAAAGGTCCTAGAAGGTTCTGCTTTACAGAAGGAAGGAATAAAACAAATATTATCACAGGGCATTTGAGATAAACAGGACAAATATTGCACTCAGGCTCTGACACAGGGATGATCTGACCCCATAGGCTATACACATTCACAATACTCCTCTTTCCTGCCACAGAGCTCCAGCTCTCTGACAGCCCTCCTAAGTGCATTCATTAGTCACAGAAGGGCACATTCCTCCATCTTCTGGACAGCTATGAACTAAGCACTATTAGCCTCTTTCCAGTGATGCTCGAAACAATACATTGCTAGCTCAGAGAAAGCTCAATCTGCTTTAGCCTCAGGAAAAGACGGTTTTAGTCTTTGTTATATTTTTGAATTGTTTTCATCCTAACACGTACTATGAAAGGTTCCACAATTATGCATTTCTTGAGTTATTTTTAATCCCCCCTTCAGAAAAAAACCCCAACAAAACTCCCCAACAAAACCAACATTCAACTCCCTGTCCTTTATCTTTGCTTGCCCTGAGAACTCTTTTGTGATTTATTTTCTTCTGCCTCAATAGCTGATAACTTCTTTTCCTGCAAATCTTAAAGAGAAGGATTCTATCTTCCACAACAAGGAAATGTATTTTTTGAGCTTCTTCTGTTATTTATCACATCCCTGTGAAAGCAGGAGGCCTCTCCTGGGTCCTTGTGAACATGATTTATTTCAAGATTAGGTTTGGGAGCTTGAATACGATAAAACAAACTGGTAATGTAATATATGCCATGGGAGTGGCAATCCTCAAATAATGGCCTTAAAATCCTAGGAAGAATAGTACTGGGTAGAATTATTCTGTAGGTGGAGTTTGTTAAAGCCAGATGAGCATTCTCTTAATGAGCTCTTGCTGGAGGGAGCAAATAAAATTGAATAAGAAGAGAGAAAAAACCTAGACTATAATCAGATCCTATAAGCCTAGCCAGAAAGCAGTGTCAACCCAATGCAGCACCCTACCTTTCTCAAAAAAAAATTGGAATTTCTGTCCTCCCACATGTACTAATGAGAGCAGCTAGAAGCTGGAGCTTTGGCTAATCCTTCCTTTACTGGCTACATGAGTGCTCTTGGCACCACTTCCAAAGAGGAAATGCTAAAGGACTTCCTGGGTAAATTAGCAAAACCAATGGGTTTTAGCAGGAGAAGAAGTGCCAGAAGTCATTTTCACAGCTGCCTAGATATGTTAAACTAAGTTAAAGAACAGTTTATGACAAGAATCACTGTCCCTGGACAAGCGTCTGTTTGACGTGGTTTCCATTTCACTGCAGGCAGATGGAGCTCTCCCTGCTTTCTGCGGTGTCCCGAGGCAGCAGCTGAGGATGTCACCCATGTGTTGAGCTTAAAAATCAAATGAGCAGTTTGTCATCTGAAATCACTGCACCGAAAGCCAAATGACACAGAACAACAATGCTTTTCCGTGCTGCTGACAAGAATGATTCAATGGCCCTTGCTAATGCCACCTGATCAGATTCATTTCTCAGCAAGCACAGAGTTTGGGAAACAAGAGCTGATGGGCCCAGCTGGATGTGCTGAAATATCTTTTATTTATTTTGAGATGGGATTTGCAGGTGTCAGTGCAATTGACAGGACTAGTGATATAGTACCACTTGGAAAGGCCCAGCCAGTTTCAGGAGTTGCCCCTTTATTCCTGCTGGCACTGACTCCTCTTCTAGCTGTTCTGGGTAGGTCACTAGCAGAGCCAAGGGGTTTGAGTCCTGCAGTACCTCCTTGAATGCATGGACCAGCTTTTATGCTATGACACACTGTGAAGAGTGTGGTGTTATTCACAAAAATGATTGAACCTTAACCATGAGGGCTTGCTTCCTTCTGACTTACGGGGTAGTGTCAGAGTGTGACATTAGAGAGAAGTGATGTACAAAGCATTAGCGAGGACTTTCAAAGATGTTTCTGGAAGATGCTTTATTTGTTTTCAGGGACAGACATCACCTACCAAGTGTATTTCTTTGAGCGTCTTTCCTTGATATGGTGTCAGACTCAGTGAACTGTGGGATGTTACATGGGGCTTTTAACTCCCAGCACAAACTTGGATGTTGTCCTAGGCCCAGACACTGCTGGAACAGGGATTTGGGCCATGAAGGTGCTAAGCAAAACAACATCAAGGATAGAAAGAGTTAAATGGCTGAAGAAAATTGAGAACAGATGATCATTTGAAATTTTTTCTACTTAAGTCAGCATGAAGGGGAAAAATTGCAGTCACAATAAAGAGACTAACAAACAGAAGCACAGAGGAAATTGCTGTGGCCAAGAAACGAGCAGAGGAAAGGCAGTTTACCCACTGGTTTTGATGGAAGCCACAGAACTGCTTAGAAAAGGAACACAGGAGTGCTGCAAGAGCCAGAAACTACAGGCTAAGGCCCAGATCCAGCAGGAGCTGGAAGAGGCTCAGGCTCACAGCCACAGGCCTACCTCCAGGCAATTCTCAGATGCAGGTCTTGAAGTGAGACCTGTCCTCACCTATCCAGCTGTGTGCTCAGTTTTGCTTCCCTGGCCTTCTCTCCAACTACTGCTTCTCTTCAATGACTACTGAAAGCCCAGTGGGATACAGAAAATCTACTGGCTGGGGGCTACTGACACAAGCTTTAGAGTTGTATTTTTCATATTGGAATACCAAAGGCAGTGGGTCTATCTCCAATATGTCTCCATTTTGTGCAAGCCCATTTTGTCTTTTAAAATATACAATGTAAGATTTGTAGGGGGTTTCTAGTTCATTTCAGTTTAACCTTGTTTTATCTCCTTGTACCCTCCCTGGCTACTCCCTTTTGCTCAATCTTTTAAATGTCCCTTACACAGAGACTTAGCTGGGAATATGTGAACTGGAAAGTAGTAATTTTAAAGTCTGATCAATGCAAAATGCAGCCAGAATGTAAAATTACACAGACATTTTGGAACAGTGATTCTTATTAGTTACAGTTGTTTCTTCTTTTTTTTTTTAATACAAAACTCATGACCTAACTGTAGTAATGAGAAACAGATATCAGAGTGCTTTTAAATTAATTACTGTAATATGGTAACGGTTTAGATATCCCACTCAGTTAAAAAGCAAACAAACAAAAGAAAAACACAAGTTAGTGTCTACTTGCCTTAAAAAGCTATGATTGCAAATTGTTTAGTGCAAAGTGTTAGCAAAGCTGTTGAAAGAGATTAAAACACAACTACTTTAAGAACACCAACACAATTTTAGCAGACTGTCTTAGTCAATACCAGTCGTTCATGAAGAAGTCCAAGCACATCCAGGCACAGAGGACCCCATCTCCTACCTCTTTAATATTTTCTCTGTTCTTAGGGAAACCCCTGACTCTGTATAAGAGTTTTCTAATGGTTAACACTCATCAAAAATATTAAGATGATTGTGGGGAATGATTTTATTTCTCCCTTGTAAATACACAATACAATTCTTTATCACCTCTGAGACATTTCCAGCATGTTTAGTATTATATTAGTTCAGGCCAAATAAACATAAATGATGAATAGATCTAAATCTTGAAATTTGATTCTTCCGATGTCTGGAAAGGAAATGGAAATAGCCTCCTCCTTTTACATTGGATCTCTGCTTGTTGTTTAGGGTTGGAGGATTTTTGTTTGTTTGTTGGTTGGTTTTTGTTTTGTTTTATTTTCTGTAGGTCTCTAGATTTTAAGGTAGTTTAGATTTTATGGCTTTACTAGTCAGGTCTCCCTCCTAACTGCAAGTGGAATAATCTACTCCCACTTCCAGGTACATGCTTAGGCTTCACCATCACATACAGAGGGAAAATAGGAGACACCAGATATCAGATTTATTCTTATTCTTCGTCCTTAGAGATAGTCAAAAGAAATCTGGACATGATCCTGAATGGGGGACTTGGACAAGATAACCAGAGTATTCAGAGAGGAATTACAGTGCCCACCATTCTTATACCATTACGTGCAGCTGTCCAGCTGTACCACAGGAGCAAAGTTTGGCAGGTTAAAGTTGTTAGAGGTTCAGCCATGAAATACGACCCTGAAATTGTAGCTGGAAATCAAGGTGCAGGCTGCCAAAAGGGATGCAGAGCATCTCTTGTGATCACCCTGATCTTATTTTTCCCTAAACTACTTTTTTCTTCTACTATAGTCACATCCCTTTTAGAACCAGGGCAGTACACCTGGTTCTAGTTCTTTCAGTTTCACCTTAATTTTCCTTTGTGTAACTGCACTAGAATTCAATAACATTACACATTGACAATGGTCAAGCCACTTTTTTTTTTTATATTAGGTTCTAAACTGCCTCCTTATTTATGCTGTTAGGTCTTGATCTGTTAGAGAGCCATCAAAACAGATTACAACGTAACTGCATAAATTAGGGATGTAATTTGTCAATGGTTTCCTGTTTTGTTGTTGTTGTTGTTGTTTTTAAATAGCAAACCAACTAGATCCTAGGAATTACAGTCAACTGCAAAACAATTGCAACCATTACTGAACCAGCTAAAAGCAGTTCAACAGCTGCATCTTATAAAATATTACCAAGTCCAGAGACCTACAAATAAAGCAGGCTCATAAAACAAACTACAATTATAGTGTGGCTTATAGAGCATGGATAAATACAAAAGAAATTATAAAGATCTTCAATTTATAAGGTAGTTTAAAAGCTATTTGTAGGATGTAGTGTATAACAAAAGAAAGCAAAACCAAAATATGCCAGGTAAAATATTTCTAACATTTTATATATTTTTATATGTATGTTTTAGATTTATTATTTTATATTGTTTTCTTTGTTTCTTATATAATAACTGATCAAGATACTTGGTTTGATGCAGAGATACACATCCAGTTCTCCATGAGAAGATTCTGCATAACTTGGTATAGACAAGCTTTTCAAACAGTAATTGATTTATTTAAAAAAATAGTCGAAGTCTGAGTGTGACTTGGTTTTAGTGCACAAGAACCTACCAGATCACATCTTTCATTCACAACTAGACATAAAAGCCTGATTTTACAGTAATAGGGAAATGGGCCTCAATTTCTCTAAATCCTTGGTATTCTTTGTTGTAACTGCTGAACAGCTGCTCAGATTGCTGAATCTGCATTTCAGAGAGCACATCACACTAAAAGCACATAGAGATAGAATAATCTGTTAGCTCAAATTATTTGCTTCTACAAGTCTGTTTTTATGCAGTCTATTTTTCACTGTTTAACTTTGCCCTTTGCCATTTCAAATTATTTTAGTAATGAAACTTGTGTTATTTAGCCTGGGAAACCAACAAATAATTTGACAGACATCAACACTTTTAGAAAATTAACCTGACTTAACATAGATAAATATAAGTAAACAAAATGGGTAGAAGGAAGCTTTACCTCTCTACACAATTCCTATTAGTAGCCTTTGCTGAGTGATGTAGATGGTAAAAAAGGTTTCTAGTGCCTATGGATGTAATGAAAAAATACTACTGCCAGAAAAACCTTATGCATTTAAAATTATATAAATAAGCTGTTAGGACTGGTAGATATTCATCTATTTCTATGTATTCCTACAAAATAACATACTCTACGCTGGTGTGTATTTCCAGCTATATGGAATGAGCATCGCTTAAGTGGTATCAAATTATTTCTTGGCTTCTTTGAAATTAGCCCTATGTGACTGTTCTTTGGTGTACCAGTTCCCTTTCCCTTTTCATTTGTACCCAAGAAACCCTACTGTTTTGTTTTCTTGTATTAGAACAACCTCACAATCTGGTCTTCCATTCAAAGATGGGCTACCAGGTTTGGTAGCCTGGCACAGAAGCTCTCCTTGTACCCTCTCTGTCCCCTATGCACACATTTGAAAGGATCTACTGATCCATTCATTGGTAGGATGAGAAATATGGAATGCTGGGAAGATGGGCAATATATAAAACATTATTTACTTCTAAAATTTTGTGGATGTCCTGTATTTGAAGAATAATTTGTTGCTACAAGCCTAGAGATGTACACTTGTATATGAATTGTGCCTTTTTAGAAATTATCTAGATAGATAGATGAATTAGTAGCTCACTACATAAACCCTAAACTGAGGACATGGTCCCAGGTAAGGACCCTATGTTTGTTGAAATTCTTTTAACTAAATGTATTTGCTAAAAGATGAGAGGGGAAGAGGCATTCCTGTTGTAAATTCAAGCCATACACATTTTTCTGAGAATCCAATCAAGTCTCTCTAGTATAATCCAATGATTTCAGTTCTTTCTTTTGACCACTTTGCCAACTTAATGGAGACAGCTCTGGTCTGAGCTATAGAATAAATGAGAGAGTATTCAAACTCCCCTGAGAACCTCTATTCCACCTCTGGCCTGCTTCCAGTACAGCAGTAATTGTACAATTATAGCAGCATTATATATAGAAAATTAACATGAGTTCTTAAGTCTTTCAACAATTGCTAAGCATAATTATTTACACTGTAATCACGGAATTTCTGACCGGAAAAAAACTCTAGGCTTTTAGGGAAGGAAAATTGTACCAATTACTGGCTTAGTAGCTCTTTTTAAAGTAATGTTGGTGTATTTGAAAAGAAGAAATTTTTTTTAACTTCTTTACCCTGCAACACGAGCTCTAATGCTGCAATCATTCTGCACACACTCACTTCAGGAAGCAGAGGGAGCTGTCTGATGGCAATTACAGTTCTCACCTGACTGGAGCCAGGTCACAATTAGCAATCTGGGACTTCACATCCTATCTTGCAAAAAGACAGGCCTCTTGATATGCTTGGAAAGACAAAAGAAGATGCATCGCATTATACTGTAAGATAAAGCTGGTATTTAATTTATACCTACAGGATAATTACATTTGCTATGACTGTGTAAAAACAGTAACAATTACTCATTGATATGGGGTATTTACAGCAGGGAAACTAAATTTGATTCTTTTGTAGTGGGAAAAAAACCCACACCTCTTCTTGAAAAATATGTAGATTAATTGAAGAGCCATGATGATCAAAACAGTGTGAAGAAATATAGTACTCCTGAAACATAACACAGTAAGGTACAAGTAATATACTTTTAAAGTGCAACCAAGATGAGCGAACACACCAAATTATTGTAGCAGCATATCTACTGGCAAATTAAAACAAGGAGTTATTAAGAATCACGGTTACGATGAATTAGCAAAAGTCTTTTTTTTCCACAAATAGGAAATCCTGCTGTAATCAAAACAACTGTGGTTCTTTGGTTCAGCACAGGTAAACCCAGCATATGGAGATCTCATCCCACTGCCCAGTGAAGCTGCACTCCTTGAGATAATCAAGAGCTGTGCTAGTGTGTTTAGTGACGGCCAGTGCTGTGCGTGTGGCAGGAGAGTGAATCACCTGAAGGAGACAGTCAATAAGGGCCTTGTCTTCAGAGGGTGCTCACAGCCAGACAATGCAACAAGGAACCATAAAAAGCCTCAAACTAATGGAAATAAAGACTTTATCTAGTGGTAACACTGGCTGTATGCCCACAAGAACAAATGTCAGTCTTACCCTGCAGGCAACCTGCCCAAAAGTAAAGGAAGAAGCTTAATTGAGATTAATGGCCTATTTTGCTGAGGCCCATGGGAAGTCCTAATAAGGCAATGTATTAAACTGTGAATGTAATTTATAACGCATGCAATCTTTAGAAGATATAAATAGCATATGACACTGAATGAGAAATGTCTTATGCCTTTCTCACTTTGCTTTTTAGAGACACTTTCACCTGGTGAGTTTAAAGCTAGCATTGAAGTTTCTATTTTTTGGAAAGCCAACATGCCTGCTTTATACACCAGCATAGTTGAAACTCTTAATGATGTCACGCTGAGCAGACACTGCTTCAAACCAGCTTACATTGTGGTCACAGATGATAGACTTCTGTAAATCTAAGCTCAAGTAATTGTATTTACCTTTGTTGATTTTGCTTGTAGTGACATTTTTTCTAGGTTTCTAGGTTAAACTTAGTTTTTCTCCGTTTCCTATCACCTCCTTTGATCTTATGTATTTGTGCTCACACAGTCATGACAAAAAACAAGGCCAAAAAATTTCATACAGTAATTCCTGCATCAAACCAACTGTTCTTAGATAAACCAGACTGGTATCCTGTTAAAAGGTACGTAATTTGAGAATTTCACACAACAGAGATTTAATCATTTATATAAATATCCAACACACACACATACTTTCAAAGGTAAGGGGAAATAATTTACTATTTCCTTCACTATATACTTGTTTAATATTATACTTCAACTGTTCTGAAAAGTCCTACACAAAACAGTCATCATCGTGCAAAACTTAATTTTTTCTGATACATACTGGGTATGTAAGGCATGAATGTGTTCTCATTTATACCAAGAAATATAAATACAAATACACATATCAAGTATACTTATACAATCTGAAATAATTACATTCAGATGCTGAATAGTGTACTTTATAAATAGCAGAAATAACTCAAGGTCTGTAATACTTTATTTTCAGATTTTTCTGTTATCATCATTATTAAAAAATGTTCCATTTTTTCTCAGTAGATGCATCTACTAAAGCAGAGAACCAGAACTTTTCTCTTTCTTTAACTGGTCTACTTAAAATCATCTGCTTGCATCTTACCTTTTCTTCTAGCCAATATTTTAATTGCTCTGTCCAAAAGTCTGATTCTTTCAAATGTTCTAATGAAACACAAATCCTTCTGTGTTTTGCAGCCATCCTTCCTTTTATTCTTTGCTTTCAGACTTAGCTTGCATCATCTCATCTCCTCTTCACTTAGTTGCGGTTCTTGAGTGAAGAGTACTCCCAGTTCATGTATCATCACCGTCAGCGTAACTGTCACAACTTGCAAATTATAAAACACTACAGAAGAAATTCAGGCGGGTGTAATTCTTTTGACCACAGAGAGCTGTACTAATTACAAAAGTCTTGTTGTGGTCCTAACACTTTACTGAACAGTCTGTGAGTAAGCTGAACATTCCTTAATACTCACACCATACAATCATCTTCCATAGCTTTTAGTGCTTTACGTTACGGCATTTGTATGCTGCACTAACCGACTTAATAAGTTTCCTTGCACGTATTTTTCTCATGACTAGTTTGCTTCATAAAATATTTAACTTGGAAATAAAACTGTTCTTAGGAAAACCCATCCTACTTGAAGCATGCTCATCCTACCCTAAAGCAATCAAAATCAAATTTCCTATCTACTGTTAAAATCAATGACAGTTCTATGGCTAATGCATAGAGCAGCAATTAATCAGAATTTGTCTATATCGTGAAAAAGAGAACTTTATATTTTATGAATTCAAAAGATACTCTTATTTTTCAATATATTTGGTATTAAAAAAACCTCTAAAATTATTTTATCACTCACAAGAGTATGGTGGGTTACCCCAAAATATGGTCTAGATTCCAAGATTTTAAAGCACATTTTTCATATTATACACAGCACTAATGTCTCAACAATCTTGTCCAAACTGACCAAGGTTCTGTGCTTGTGGTTCTTCCTCAGGCTCTGTTGGTACAAGCTCACATACGATCCACAATTAAAATTAAATAGTTGCCTTAGCATTTGCCTTACTATTTTTAAGGTGAGGGATAATGTTGCATGGTTTTTGTCTCATATTCTTAAGGAAACAAAAGATCTCACAAAAATTATATGAGACAAATTAGGCATTTTTAAGATCAACTTTTATTGAAAAATTAAAACTGCATTGCGTAACTTCTTTATAACTTCAACATTTCTTAAACCACAAAACAGAGATTCTGTTTAAAAAATCTCTTCATATTTATCACCATTCAAAAAACAGATTATGAGCTAAATCCATGATGATTTTTAAATTCTGGATTATTCCCAAGGCCCCTGGTTCTGGCTGTCTGCTGTGAATGGTATAATCTATCTTCTCTGAAAATTACCTTTAATAACACAATCAGAATTTTTCTCATTCAAAATGAACAGCTGCTCTTGATTTTTATCCAATGGTCAGTCTTTTCCAAATAAATTATATCCGTTAATAAGCACTGCAGCGACCTGTTCAGCTAAGATCTTGCCTATTGTTTAATTGATCTGAATTCACCCATGCAAAGTTACAGCGATTGTCCATGTGATTTTAAAGGCAAAATTGCTACCTTAGAGTATGTTTTAAACCTCAGAAAAACAAAGTTGCTCACCTGGAATTAAAATGTTTTGCATTAGTCAATACTTCTGTATGTCCATACATCCTAATCTCTCACAGTCAATAGTACATGGATTAAAAAGAAGGAAAATTCCAGGTAAGCGTTAGTCTGAGAAGCTGTGGCATGTTACTCAGATGGAAATGACCTAATAAGAAAACAGATGAGTTTTCTCGTTAATGACTGTAACTGCTCTGTTAAAATCAGCTAACCAAGTCAGAAATTAATATGAGCATATTGCCTGTTAAATGCAGTATATGTAATAGGAAAACACCCCAGAATCTGATATTAGAATTAAAAGCTTTACAAAAATCTAATTGCGGTCATCTGTGTCAAGACACAACACTGCAGAAAAGCAAGATAAATGCAGAGGGTAGGAAGATAAATTTAAGCTCTCTGTCTTTAGAGATAACACCTATGCATTAACTGTCTCGCTCCAGAAACAAGCAGGAGGAGCTCCTTTTTTCCAACCTGGCTGCAAACCATCAATGGCAATGGGAAGAACTTATGATGCTTTTGACCTCCAAAACACAAGATACTCCATTAAATGAAGAAGCAGAAATTTTAGTGAGCAAAACGTTATATATGCACTGAAGAGCTCTAGATCTGTTTCTGACTACATCACAGAACTGTCAGGGTCTTGTTGCATGAATGCCAGTGAGCTGTATTATGGTCTTTCCTACAGCTTCATGATCAGGATGAAGATGATTCTCTTCACCTAGTTTATATGCTTCGAGGAGATTTAGCATCTCAGATACATTAAACTATTGTTAGAATATTGAGATGGTGATCTGGATACAAGGTTCACAAGGTTAAAATATTAAGGTTAAAGGATTGAGGGTAAGTTAGAGCTTTAGTAATACTGTTATTGACAAGGGAGGTGGAGGAAATCAGAAATTCCCACCAAAGAGTTGGTTAAAATCATAAGAACCATGGTGCTTGTGTGGAAGACATAAAATCCTCTAGTGAAGCTACGTCCCCAGTTATATACCTTGGGAGTAATTATACTAGTTCATATTGTTTCTCATAAACAAGAAGGACTGACAGAAATTTTTCAGTCTTTTGTAGCTGCCCTTTGAATAAAGTAAACTGGCTGAGACCAGATTTCAGACAGAAGTCTGGAATAAAAATGTGACGTGCTTCTTCAAAACAAACTTCTTTCTGTACTCTATCAACAGCTATCAATGAGAGGTCCTCTAGTTTTGATGAATAGCTGGTACCTATAAAGAATGTCATTTAATATTATGTGAGTTAGTACTGAAGTCAGTGTTCATGCCAACTACTTCTGTACTGCAGGCCTCAGGTCATACAGCATGGATGTTTACATCAGGAAATGTCAAGTACCAAATACATAGTAATACTGTAGGGTTATAATTAAGGAAGACTGAGGTTTAAGATCAAGAAGGCAAGAAACCAACTAGACTGTCTTGAGGAAGAAAATCTAATGAAAGAAATATTGTATTGGTAAGATTACTAGGGGGTCTAATGATATAAAGTAACAATGCAGATCTATTTTGAAAGTCATACTCATAAATCTAAAGGTCAGTGACAAACAATAACTTTTAGATTCAACTCAATTTGAAGAAAAGATTTTACAGAAGGTTATGAAAGAGGAATAAGCAAGAGTCCTATGAAAAGCTGGAACGGCTGTGCTATACAATATAGTATTTACTGTAACAGCTTCTTTCTTCTCCCTGTGTTAACACAGCCAAAAATGTGAGACACCATCCTCAAAAGATAACCAGTGGGACCTGCAGGATGGAAATGTCTTGCCTGTAGGTGTCCTCCCACAGGACTGACAGGGGCCAGAGAGACTGCAAAAACTGCATGGTGTGACTGTATTTCACTGAAAGTTTCTAAAATAATTCAATTTTATTACTGAGGTGGAGGGGAGGGAGGAAAAGCAATTAATTACTGACTTGCACAGAATCATGTATGAAAACACTTGAAATTAGCATATTCCATTTATCACCATGACACTAACTCAGTGAACAGAGGATTATTGAATCTCCTTTTTGTTCCACTACTCTGTTTCCAGTATGGACTTTTCCACTCAGTAGTATTGATTATCTAATGATTAAAACTGATCAAGCTGTATCTGGTGTCTATACTTTGAAAAGCCTAACCAGTTGAAATTACTGGGACAAGCCAGCTGCATTAAAAGATACTGAGATTACTTTTGGTTTCATTTGTTTTATAAGATAGTGAATTCCATTTCGCTAAAAGAATGATGCCGGTTAAAACTCCCACAGAATTTAGTTAAAATGGTCACAGAGGTCAGCCCTGAAATAAAACTCAAAACCAGGGGCCTTGGTTAGCAATCAATATTCACTAGAAAAGCATTCAGAATACTGAACAGACAGTCTGACATTACGATAAATAAAACTGAAACTTCTAATAATTCTAATAGATTAAAGGGACCTCATTATTTGATAGTCTATACACAATGTTAGAATTCCTTATCTTCAGTAAAATTATCTGTAAGTTATTACTTTAAGGGCACTAGGATTTAAACGAAAGTGTCAACTAATATTTCCATATTTTTTCTTTGGCTCACAAAGACACTAAAATACCATAAACATTATTTAGAACTTCAATAATATATAAATAAGTTACATTACAAACGGAAGAAAATACAAGACAACTCTTCAGCATGGTAAATCTCTGCATATAAATAAGCAAATATTTCAGATACCTACAATTCAACAGTTATCTTGCTGTAAAACTATTACATTTAAATCCTTTTACACAAAGTCATTTAACAATAATATACACAATCTACACAAATTAACCTCTAAAAATACAGCAATAATATACCTGTTACAATGACTCTGCTACTGTCATCCCCTGATTTGACACTAAAGGGCAAGTACAACTATTTTAGTCAAAGGTGCTCTTAGAGACTGCTGTTTTATATGTGAGAAAAGCACCAACAATAAGATCTAATACTGTTATACATTTTCTTTAGCTCCTAAGAATCTACATTTTAGAAATGTTTCTATATGTCTGTTTCTGTCTGGCAGAAAAACTTGTAGCACATTATCCACATCAAAGTTGTTGAAGGAAAAGTTAATTTTCTTAAAGTGGAAAACATGCTGTGGCTTAGATCTAAGTTTATAACCACTTTATATATATATATATGTATGTATATATATAATTATATATATTTATTTATACTGTACATATATACTGTGTAGAGTTCTTAATTTGCTATTTTAATACTTATTAATTTTCTGCTGTCTATCATAAACAAGACCAATGTAAGAGTCAATAGTACTTCAACTTCAAGATAATACATTTTCCCTCAATAATATGTTCTACCAATACATATATATTTCAGTAGCCTATAGTTGTTTTGTTAATCTTAGGAGATTGGAACTTACAGAAAGAGAATTTCCTTAAAACATGTTCTGCAGAACTGGATTAAAAGAATAGCCAGTGCTGGAAAACAGTGAATTAGAGAAACAAATAATTCAACCACTACAGCTCCTGCCCCAATCTCTCAATTTCCTCAATGAGAAAGTCAATGTCAGACTTAGTCGCTGCTGGGTTTGAGATGACCATTCGGAAGAAATTGACTTTATCGCCCTGAGGCTGATATCCAACCATGGTGGTACCTGACTCCATCATCAATGCCTTGATTTTTGGTGCCACCTTTATCATTAGGGAAAAAAAAGAGAGAGAGAGAGGGAGACAAAGAGAGAAGAAAAAATTATTCTTTCCTTGTATGTCACAGCATTTCTTAATTTGGAAAAAATAAATTGACAGGCACTTGTTTTAATAAAAAATGTCTGTAACAAGAAAAAGTTTGCAAAACTAAATATGTATGATTGGCTATTTAAAGGAAAATTGACAACAGTAATATCTGTCTTTTTGATTTACAGATTAATAGCATCTTAGAATATTTACTATATAATAGTTTTATATATTAAATGTATATCTCATTTCTTTGTGCTGAAGATTTTGTCACAACGAAACATTTTCTGCTTCTGTATGAAAGTACACTTCAGACCTTTTTGAGAGTAATGGATGCTTTCCATGAGAATATTATGTATTCTTAAAGCAATTTGTATGTGAGGACAACAATGGAAATTTTTCAACAAAATCTATGTCATAAAGACTATTTTTGTCAGCATAAGCCATGGAAACCTTCCAGTAGTTTTGCAGTATTGTGCATTTACCACAATCTCACTTCCTTGGTTTAATTTACAAGGAATAATGTTCTGAAAGTCAATCTTTAGTATTGACTAAGCCCAGTTTTTCCATCCAGACCTTCATTCTCCTGCTCTACTCTCTGCCAGGCAAGGTCAGATGTCTGGCTCTTTTACTGTTTTGTAGAATGCTTTATGATATCCTCTAACATTTAACAGGGTCAAATCAAATCTTTCATCCCTCTTGCTGTTTCTTACCTCTTACCTCTATCTTCCTCTATTCTCTCTTTTTTTGGCAATTTCTTAATTTAACATGGGACTGGCTTGACCCAGAAATTTCACCCAGGAGTTTCTATTCTCTTCTATTCTCTTTCTCCATTGTGATGCAGTCATAAAATCCTCTACAAAATCTCCCAAGTTTGCCCATTCTTCTCCTTTCCCTAACACACACTCACACACACACAAAAGAGCAATTACTTTTGACACCTATAAAATAATTCTTTTGTCTCCTGAATGTATTTCATTCCACTTCTGTCTAAAACACTACTACAAAATTGATGTATTTTGCTTCCCTCGAGTCCTAAGTAACATGATATCTTTTCTGGTGATGCTTCTATGATGCCTTCACTTCCCTCTACCACTTCAAATAATTTTATCCCAAAGTCCTCCAAAAGGTATTAATTTTCACTGAAATGCATTAATGCATTGGCATTTAAAATCAAAATAAATACCTGAGAAGGAACTTACAGGTTTTCATGTTCTTGACCTGTCCAAGCATTTTCAAATAATTACCCTTCTGTTTCTCTTGCTGATAAGCTGTCCTATCCAAAGAAGATTGCGATGTTTGTAGGCCTAGCTACTTTTTGAAGGCTTGTAACACTTGTGAGCACAGAAGTGATCCAAACCAAAGGATAACTGAATATGTTCTGAATCTGGTTCCATAGGGAAAACATTACTTCAGCATCAATATAAATAGAAGACAAAAGTGAACAAATATCAAGGTCATAACAAGCAATGGAGAACTGACGTCTCCGAATTTGGAATATGTGTCAACATATAGATATATTATTTTAACAAATAATAAATTTTGGGTTGAAAGAGTAGACTACCTTTTTATATTTAGCCAAAAATACTTACCCTGTGCAACTTTTCTCTTCTCTCATCAGAGTCTGGCATGCCCCTGAGACTTGGAGGAATATACCAAAAACATACATTTGTATGCTCGGGCTGCAAAAAGAACCAAACATATACATCAATTAAAAAAATAGTTCAGATAAGTCCCACATTAAATACTAGTCTGTAGCGTGTTTTACCACAGACATGGAAGACAAAATATAGTATTAACTTTCCTAGTCCTGCATGTTAAACAGAAAGAAATGGATTGCAGTACTGCTGCTTGCCACTGCTGCCTTAGATTCCCTATACATTGTCCCATTTACAATATTTGGGGTGTTAATGAAGTGCAAATGCTTTTCACCTTTGTGCAGTTTTATGAGTAACATTTTTTCAGGATCACAGCAAGGGCTACCCAATTTTCCTTTTCTTAGTAAATGGAGAAACGAAGTTTATATTACCACCCAAAGGTTTATGTAGTGGCACTAGCAACAGAATATGCAGCAAAAATAGCATATTTTTTACGTTATGTACGTAATAATCTAAGTATGAGTAGGTTGTATTAAGGTAATCTTCATGCCCTAAACTGAGAAGGTCTCTGCAGAAGAGGAGGCACTAAATCTGACTTTTATGGTAAAAAAACCACATGTGTTTGACAAAGAAACTGCCCAGATGCCAGTAGTTGTGTAGTTCTTCAGAAAATAGGAGCAGTTTTGCATAGCTGTCTTGAGGAACTGTGGGAAGCAGGAAGACAGATTTGGCTCATACATATGTGAAAGCAAACTTACCTCCCCTTCAAAAACCATGTCAAATTCTTCTCTGTTTTTGATTTTAGTGTAGAGATATTCTGCCAGCTCCAGGCATTTATTGATCTGATTTTCAAATCCTACTGTACCCTGTTTTAATAAGAAAGTAAGTATTAATTATATGGTCATTTTTCCTGCTCCAATGCAATCACCTTTTCAGACAGGTTTCACTCTTAAATACTTTCAGGCAGAAAACATTTAGCAGTATTATTTCTTGTAACTTAAAAGTAGTGTTAATCAACACTAAAAAAGTGGATAAAGGTGGCTGAATTGTAAGTCACTATTTGGTTTTATGTCATTTTAAGAGAATTTATTATGAAAATAGCAAGCACTTTCACTATTTTTAGTAGATTATTTTAGGTCTTTTGTAATTTTTTCGAGTTTCCAAAAATATTACGGATATTAAGTCTTGGCTTCACAGCTGCTGCTGAAACACCAGAAACTTGGAATGGGAACTCAGTTGAAAGGGTAAGAATTGGGAAGCAATTTATTTCCTCTGAGCAGTTTTCTAGAAATGTGCATTTAAGTCAGCAAGTAAAAGTCTGCGATATGTTTACTAGAAGTCACTTGCCTACCCACTGATATCTTGTCAAGATCATAATCCCAGAAAAAGTATATGAATGTTGACAATAAATAGTTGGGGGTTTTTTTAAGTACACTTTGCACATGAATGAAAAAGCAAGGATTTTCTACCAAAGTGAAAATTGTTTTATGATTTTAGAGTTTATCATTAGATTTAATATCAGTTTTATTTAAAAAATTAGACTGTGGACAGGTTACCCAGCTGAAGTCCCACTTTTCCGGCAGAAGAGCAAGAATACCAGTAATGAGATGACTGCAGATAAGGCAGTAAAAATGTAATGTGTTTTCTTGATTACATGAACCCTCATCTTGTGAACGTGTAAGCCTGGACATAAACCCATGCTTAATTTCAGCCATCCAGGCATACCACAGTAGTACCAGGTAATCAGCTGTGGAACTGTCACTTGGGTAAAGCTTCCTAGGAAAAAGGCTTTGTTTTCCAAGTTGCTTATAAAATCTATGCATTGAAATGTCATGTTCAAAGGACCCTTGTAAGTCATCAAGGCTACTCTGCTGCTACTACAAGTAATCTGTCACAAAATACATAGGCAAGTGTAGAGCATCACAGCAAGAGACCACTTTAGTGCCCTGCCCTCAATGGTTTTTCTGCAGGACTCATCTAGTGACTTAAACCTTTCTTCTAACTGCCATCTGAATTTACTGACAGCTAGCATTGTTCTACATTTCACATAGCTCTTTTCTGAGTTAATACTTGGATACTTGTGTGTTTAGAGATTGTAATTACACAAACATTTATGTTAATATAAAGTATTCCATTACATGACACTTAGAAATTAAATAAATTCATTTCTGGTTTTTGAGCTAAACTCTTGTTATTTACCTTTGCTTTCCACATCAACCAGAATTTGAAAATGTCCACATGTCGACCACACTGTATTGCCTTATCTCCAGTGTCATAGGAGACATCATACTGTTTGTCTGGCTGGAAGAGATAGCCTGCACACATTTGATTGCAGCCTTGAAGGATACCCTATAATGAAAAACATGTACACTTATATTACTTACCTGGCATATGTGCATGAGAAAATCTACACATTAATAATGTACAAAAATGTATTTCAAACATGTTACAGGAGAATTGTTCTTTGAAGGGACATATTATAACATACTGACCTTGTTTTGTAAACCTGAGCCACAAAATTAAGTTCATAACCTAAGGTGGTTCTCTTAGAAGTATCTGAGTAGTCATATGGTTTTACAGACACAAACACACCCCCCTGAGAAAACGTTCTCAGATTAATTTGGGTACTTAGCTTGTGATATTAGCTTTACCCACTTCAATTTGTAAGGCTATGTTCTTGACACTTAAATTTCCGATTTGTTAAATTACACACTAGGATGAAGCTGCAGTCTCTCAGTGCAACAGATGGCTACACAAAACGAAGTGAAAAAACTTAACTGAGGGTTTAAATTTTGTATGTTGTTCAGCTTTGTGACACTTAACACTAGTGATAAGTATAAGCACAAATGACATAAACCAGACATTTTTTTGCTTATAAATAAATATGGTTCACAGACCAATAGAAATCTATGGACTACTGGTAAAAATGTCTGGTGGAAACACAGAGGAGCAAATTCCTGTATGTTACACAGAAGTCTTACACATGACATTTCTAAAATGGTTTGATATTTCCTTTAGAGTTTATTAGGTTTTTTTGCAAGAAACTTGAAGACACCAGTGTGTCTGATAAATAAAAAAGCACCTATCAAAGTTCTCATATAGAGAAAAAAAACTCTTGCCAAAATCCTGCAATAGTTGGCACAATAAGCATGGATGCCACTAAACAAAGGCTTGTGCTTCCCTTCGATAGATGCGTTTTACAAAGGGAAATAAATGCTGCCGTCCCCACTTCAGAGATGGATCGACTGGAAGAACAATGGCAGACCCAGGGCTGCAACTTAGAACGCTTCCATCCCAGTTCTACACACAGGGATTACTTCTTCAACTAAGCACTTCTAGTAGCAATCGGCATACAAGAGGTTAGTTGACGATATAATTAGTTATATCCACAGATGATATGACTTCCTTTTTTATCATTTAATAAAAATATGTATTGCTTAAAAGAAACAAGATACTGGTTTTACTTTCATTGGTGACAATGAAGAATCTAGATGACAGCCCTAAAAAACAGTCGTAATAAAAGCAGCATGTTTTCTTTTCAACAGAACAGAGAAACTTCTAAACCACTGTGTAAGGTTAAGAAGTTGCTTGTTATTTAAGCAGTTTAGACTGCAACCAAGTACTAAGACCAAGGGTGTATGTTTGGTATATCATAGAAACAACAGGGCAGGTGCTCCAATGAAGTACATTAGCATGGCTCTTCTGTTGCCATTAAAATACGCAAAGATCCAACAAGTGAGGCTCTGACCCATGTTGTCTACAACTTTAACAAAAAAAGCCAAAAACCCCAGGACAGATAAAACAACTTCCAAAACACAGTGTAAATCCACACAATTATTCCTTCCAAAAGAAGTTTTGAAATTAAGCATATTTTGCAGTACCCTCTTAAAAATTAGGGCTTGATATTTACTTTTTCTTTTAATGTTTAATTATTAAATATAAGGCAGACCTTCTCCCGGACAAGTATGGCAGAACATTGTAACAACACTCCCATCATCTTGTGTGGATTCCAAGTGACTGAGTTGGCTCTGCAAAAAAATTACACATTCAGATAGGTCTGGAAAACAGAAACTTAATCTGAAGCAGTCACCTTCATTTTCTGCTTTCAGCTGGAAACATATGGAGTTTCGACTATGATGATATCCTATGGATATTATTACTGTCTTAAGTGTCTTCTTTCCTAGCTATGTGGTCCAGGAAAGGAATTTTTTTCATGTTAACATTGCAATGTCAGATTTGTGATTAGTTTATTTTATTACTAATACTAGATAATTAGCATCAGACTGATTAGCTGCTACAGTAACATCATCCCCAGAAGAGTCCTCTTCTAGAAATAGCACCAATAAAAATAACAAAACCAGTTTGACATGTTCTATCAATTCAAGGTACTGACTGGGAAAGCGGGGGTGCCAGATAATTAAGGGACTAATATGAATTGTGGGAGAATGGAGTTCTTTACTAAACAGCTGCTGGAAAAATAGAAAGGAAAGGAAGACGCTCTGCATGCTTACCTGTTTTCCCAGTTAGAGCCACAGCCCTTGCTTGTCAAGCCCATGGACTGTTAAAAGGCTCTCAAACTTCATATCATATCCTACCATTCTGTCTGTAGAGCTTAAAACTTCTTACATATAAACACAAGTGAATGCACAAGATCACCTAATTTACAAGTCAAACAGATGTTCTGTATTTTAACATACTATCCTAGACAGTTTAATGGTGATACTGAAATAAATGTGCCAGCATTTCACATCCATTGACCTTTTCACCCTAAGTAATTAATTACCAAATGTCCCCTTGATTCACTGCATGTTCCAGAGAAGCAAAGTGCATAATTGTATTTCACAGACTATGCAAGTGTTTTTGCAATGTGGTTGAAAGAAAATTAAAAGCTATTTCCTCCTCTTCTACACCCTGCTCTCAGAGGACACAGACACAACCACAGTTTCTCTGTTTTGTGCAACACAGTGATGTCTTCACCCCAGTCTGAGGACCACTGATTTCTAGATATGATTCCAACCCCTGTGTGTGCTAGGTTAGACTGCAGCAGCCCTCAGCTGAAAGAACAGTGCAGCCTGTGCAGTACCTGGGGAGCTCATCATCCATCTAAAGTTGGCTGCTTATGAGGTGCAAACCAGCAGATAAATAGCTCAGATTTAGGAGGCTTAGTTTTTCTTTTAGAAAAACTTCACTAGTAGTTCAGATGGAGCAGTCAGGAAAAAGGAATTTATATAACAACTTAGTTCCTTTTTAAAACACCATGCCTTCAGTTCAGCACATTCATTTTAACTTTCAGGGTTTCAAACAAAGACAATTTCAAGTCATTCCTCACAAGGAGCATTAGGTTTATTTTAACATGAAGCTGCCACTGTCTCCTCAGTGCAGCCGCCCAGCCAGAGGCCATCCTACCACAGGCAATCCCAGCTCTGTACCATGGCAGCATGCCAGTCCTCTATGCCAGTGTCTCTGAGCAGGCCAAGTACAACCTGAGTGTTAGCAACAGACCCCAGCTGGGGCCTGTGACAGGCAATTACACAGTACACGTGGGCCCCATCCCATGTTTGAAGATCTGTATAGCTGATTAGGAAAGAAATAATTTCACACTTCATGGCCCATTGCTTTCTGTATTTGCTTAAAATTATGGCCTTAATTAGAACCTCTGGGTTGACCTCAGGTCAAAAGGCGTGTGCCAAACTCCTGTGACCAAACCTCTGTAGCTTAAGAAAACTATTTTGCAATGCTGACTTAATATTAGACATGTTGCCATGAGTCACAAGCAAATTAGATTGGGCGAAGGTTGATAGGATTCTGCAACTTCAGAGTACTCCACACCATGCACTGCTGTCCTTGTGAGAGAAGGGTCCACGTGGTTTTGCTGCCAGTCCTCCCATACACTATCCTTGATGTTGTACTTATTCTTCACTTACTGTATGAGAGGATCAAACCTAGGATAGTTTGTTTTCCCTAAGGAAGAGCATTGCTCACTGTACTCATTTTACACATTTACACGGTGCCCATATTCAGTACGGCCAACTCAAGGAAGCAATTTGGTGCTAATTTAAAAGCACATGGGTAGAGCTTACTTCAAATACTTTTTGCTTCCCTGGAGGTTGATATCTGCAATGATGGAAAAGATCTAAAGTTAAGTTTCTGATTCTTCATTGCTTTTCTGATTTGTTTCAGATGGGCACCATTTGATGGTAGAGCGCTCTCAGAGGAAATCTAGACAAACACACCTGTGGAATTATAAATATAGCATCTTGTACAGACTTGTCGTCGTTGGATATGGCAACAACTGTGCCAAAGACTATGCCTGGAATGACCCCTGAATCGAAATTGTAGGAGGGAGGGTCACACTCTCACTCTGCCATCACTACCAACTGCTTTGCCTCTTTAAATTTGGATGTATCAAAGGCTGGCCTCTGGTCTCAGTGGGCATCTTGGCAACCTGGGTCATGTACCTGGGCCTCTCTGTAAATGACCTCACTCTTCTCCCTGGTACAGCAGAAGCGTAGCAGCTCTGTCTATCATAATCCTTTCCAGCTTTATAGGTACTGAAACTTGCCCCTGAAAATTGCTGCTAATTCAGTCTCTACCTCCTCTCTTTGTGGTATACAACTACCTATTTTTGTATATATATATATATAAGAGCAATATAAAACTAAGCATATATGTGTATGTTCCATTTACAGAACACTCATGAACATATACTCTTTATTTTCTGGAAGAACTGCAAATATCTTTCAGGAGAGAACCTCTACAAATTCCCACTGTGGGAAATTCCCACATGCTCAAACACCTTCCCTGGATCCTTCATTTACCACTGCTCTTCTCAAAGCCCTGCATTTCAGAGACTCTCTAGCTCCCACAGTCCATTTTTTTCTTCAAATCCTTCTCCATCCATTCCCAGACTTATGATCCCTTCAAAGCTATGCATAGAACAATTCCCCTTCCTTTTTGCCAAGTAATATCCTTGTTTTCCTTCAAATCTGCTGTAAACTTACCTCTCACTCAATGGTACATCACTGATTTCTTCTGTAGTATTGTTTCAGTCTCCCTAGTTTGAACCTTTACTGTCCGTCTTGCTATTGTTTAATTTAGTGTTTAAACCTCCTTAATGTAGCAAAGTAATATTTTCATGAATTTTTGAAGTGTCATGTACCTTATGAAAGTACTTTAATAACAGTATTACAAATAAGCACTGTGTAGTACCTTTCAATTCCATTCAATTTATGACGGTGCTTTCGGGACATTAAGAGTCCACCTCCCCAGGCAGCCTGGAAGAGACAGAAAAAAGAAGAGACTCATTTTTTTAAAAAAAGCTCATCAGATTTTAGTTTACTCAGGATCTAGTAATAAATATTTTACTTCAAGGGAAAACATGTGTAAACTAAGATCCTCTTTTGCCTGAACAGCAGCACTTTTTTAGTTACTTACATCTACATGGAGCCAGAGGTTGTATTTTTCACATATATCTGCAATCTCCTGTATTGGATCAAAGGCTCCATATACTGTCGTGCCTGCAGTTGCATTTACAAAAAGAGGAACATATCCCTACAATAAAAAAAAAAAGTAAATATAAATTGAAAATGCTTTCAGGAAAAAAAAAAAAAAAGGAAATAAAAGGAAAAAAAATGGAAATAATTCCAGAAACTTTATCTCATTTTCTAACCTACAAATGTTTGTCTTCCAATGTGAAAAGCACACATAAGTAACATTAGAAACTAACTAATCATATACATGGTAAGAACAAACTCTAACTTCACAAAATTAACTAGTTAGAAGATAAAGAATATTACTTTGTCTAATCTCTTTCAGTGAGGAGATTCAAACAATGTAGTAGATGAGCCATAGTCAAGTAAATTTGGGACTTTTACAGCAGTAGAAACAAAAATTAATTGAATGTGATTTGTAAGTTGCAATTTGATGGCTTGAAATTGTTTCTTTAGTCTTTATCTACTAATAAAAAGAACAAAGCAGAACAAAACAATCTAAAACAAAAGCAATAAATGAGGAATTATCAGATCAAAGAGAGACAATTTTGAATTAGATGAAATAAATATGAACTGCTATTTCATAGAGTGCCCAAATGTAAAGAAGTTAAGAAATAAAAAATATTAAGAATCTCGATTACTCTTAGGTTGTTTTATATAAAATTCATGGGTTTTTCCTTTGTATTGATCCAAGAAATAGCAATTAATGCCTAAAAATTAAGCTTACTGTCTGTATTTAACAAATACACATGCTACCTACATGAAATCTATAGGATTTTTTAAGGGTTCTATAGAATTTTTTATGGCTTTGTCTAAACTTAAAAGTTTAGATAGAAGTGGCTTTGATTTTATGTTTTCATGCTTTTTTCCATGTATTTCCAAACAGGAACTTCTTTTTAAAAGACATGAAGCACAGTTGTGTTTCAAGAGTTAAAAATATTTTTGTTTTAAACAGGAAATGGAAACTTCACCAAGACATACAGATAATTCTGTAAACAATATATGAATGTATAATTAAGCATGTAGAAACACTGTTGTTATATTTATGTCATTATAATGTTCTCTTTATGTCAACACTCAGGCTTCAAAGGAAGAAGCAATTTTACTAAGCCAAGAATTTAAGCACTAATTTTAAAAACACAAACCTTTTCTTTTGCTTCCAGAATTTTTGCCTCCAAATCAGCTGGTATTATTTTGCCTCTGTAATTATCACAGAAACAGAAAGACAAAGAAAATTAAAGAATGTATATAGCTGCAGTTGAAATAATTTAATAGGATTTTCTCAACAGGCCATTAGCAACTTGACACACTATACTGAATCAGTCCTTAAACACAATAAAACAAATTTAACAGATGAACACATTTAATCTATCAAAATTTTAGTATTCATCCTACCTTTCATTGCATTTTATCAAAATAACATTGTCTGTTCCAAATCCAAGTGCAGCTCCAGCTTTCTTTATTGAGTAGTGGCTCTGCAGCAAACATATGAACATGAAATGGAGTGGTTGTTTAATGAGGAAGCATTTTCACAACATATATTAGTAAATTAAGAATTAGCAGTGTATTAAGCTCACATGCTCTGAGGTAAAGAGAACCAGTTTAGGGACTGCAGCCATGCCTTTTGTTTTAACTTCAGGGAAATACTTGTAGCGTGCAGCCATTATGCTGTACATGTTGGAGATCGCTCCTCCTGTGAATGAATACATAAATGAATAATAAAATAGTGATAATGAAAAAAAAATGTGTATTATACCAAAGACATACAAGTCTCATTTGCATAATGCAGTGAAAGTGGCAGTGAACTATAAAAAAAATATTTCCCTGAAATGCACAGGCATCTGTCTAAATAGCATAGGACAGACTCTCTAGAAAGCCAGTGACAACCAGAATTTCCTGAATGCCATCTCTTTCAATTGCTATCATTTTGTGGCACATTCCTAAAAAGTTCAGCTTTCATTGTGCTGCTTTTGCACAGTAACTTCTTGTTAGCAAGAACAACAGGAACTGATCAACTTGCCTGAGACTGAAGAAATGGCACATATTGGATGGATTTCTCTCATCTTACTGTAGACATAGAGATAGATGCTTAAAGGTAGATTTCTACATCTGAGCTACTTCTTTTAAACTCCCTCACAATCAGTTATGGGAAAGAGGCACTTCACAGCCTATGATTCAGCTAATCTATTTTGACACTTACTTTTGAAGAATTTGAATTGAGGGAAAGCACCTATTTCTCTTGGTTTGCTGCTAAAAAGAACCCTGAAAAATTAACTCAGTTCTTTAGTGCAGACCTCAAGCTTTAATAAGATCAATCTCACCTGTAAGCCTAGGACAACTTCTTCCTCTAAAGTTTTTTCATTGATGAGAACACAGAAAGACCTGCATTTTTCTAGCAGATAGGACTGGAGATCAAGCAGGTGGTGCACTTTACGTGGGCCGTTCCAAAAGGAAGTGGTGTTGTCCTTTATGCTCTTTAACAGGATCGTGTTCCCTCATGCCAAACCCAGAAGAGCTCTGCTGGGCACCCACATTGTCCACGTGTTGGCCAAGGACCTTCATGTGGTTTATCACCAGTTATTTCTGTCACTGCTCACTGCCTTTATGTTACTTGCATGGGAAGATACTTTGTCTTGGTCTTTATACTGGAATCATACTTGTGAATCCAATCAGATTATATCCCAGATAAGGTGTCCCAGAAAGTGACAGACAATCACAACCTTTTCCTGACTGTGAGCCCAAATCCTCACTGACCACCAAAGATATCAGTACATGATTTTCAAGAACTTGTAGTCAACAGGAGCTGTAGTTGCTCAGCACCTCCAGAAATGAGCACAAATGGGGTGTTTAAATGCCTAACTATGCACCAGAGCCCGTAGTCAAGTTTTAAATGCTGACCAGCATAGTATATAGCCATATGCAGAGATAATTTTTCACCCCAGGTTTTCTGTGGGATGTAAACAAAGCATTCCTACTTCTAAATATCTGACTCATTGCTTTGTGTTGCAGATAGTCTGAATATTTAGACACAGCCTATGTTTATTTTAACTTTTGAAGTTTGTTAAACCACCAAAACAGAGAAGAAAAACTCACCAGGTGAGAATATTCCATCACCATCTTTATTTGACCATCCAATAATCTCCCTCATCTTTCGGAGTGTTATTTGTTCCATGAGGACAAAAACGGGGGCAATTTCATAGGTAAACCTGCATGGATAAAGCAAAACAAAGAAACAAAATCAGATACAGATTCTAAAAACATGTAATAAATTCCCAGTCTGTGATTCTTTGTTAAAAACTCTAGGTTTCTAGAAGTTTTCCTGTAAACTGAGGTTCTGATCCTGAACCTTTACCCAGGCAAAAATCCTCAGGAAGACAATACTGGAAATACTGGTGAATAAAAACAGCAGTATTAATTATTTTCCAGCCTTCCATATAGTGAATGTGAGACCTAATATTCACCATCATATCGCTGCTGATTTCTGCACAATGTTGTCCTGTAAAACAATTGTTTCCCAAAGTGCCAATTCCACATTTGTGGAAAAACATACTGCTAAATCCTTAGGAAAACAGGGAACTTCACTGAGCTAAACAAAACCATAATTAGAAGTATTGAGCTAGGGTTTCAAAGTCTAAATATAATTAATTATGTGGATTTATTCTGTTGATGATCTCCAAGGACAACTTACTTCTACAATACAGTGTGATCAATAACTGTCAAGAGTAATTACAAATGATGATTTTCTAATTACCAATTACCAAAACCAAGTCAGCAGTCAACTATTGTATCCAGTTAATGAGGGCAAAAAGCATTACATATCCTGGCATGCCCTGATGTCAGTGTCAGATACGTGGATGGAAATTGACAACCACACCACTATTTTTGGTGATCAAGGTACATGGATAAATTACAGCTGCTGTAAAAAACTCTGCTTGTTGTGCGTGGGGAAAAAAATAAGTAAGGGGGAAAAGGAAGCAGAGAGAAATGAAAAATTCAACCTCTGATTTCCAAAGGAATCTGTAAGAGTATGACAACCTGACAATTTAGATTTGACTGATGTCCTCCACTTGAATAATTTTGTCAAAACATATGTGTTGTCCCTCTAATACTAAAATGATATTTTGAGAATAGGTACAGCAAACTTGAACAAGACATGATATTAAGAAGGGAACAAGAATCTGAAAAAGCTTGTCTTTTATTTACAGCTACAGTGGTTACTTACACTGTTAACATTTTTTTCAGTCTTTATGTGTCCTTAGTCCATCAGAGAAACACCACCATCATTTTAAAAACATTCCCTCAAGATTAAAAATTTGTAATTTGTTTCATTATTGTGATTGATATTTTCAGAAGCCAAAATACTACTTATTTTGCTTTTATTATCATTAGAACTGCCAGAGACAGTTGAACACTGATCTGCAGTTTGCTTGCTGCCAGTATTTACAAATAGACAAAATTAATAAACCAGCCTCTGCTAACAGTGTTTTGGGTTTGTTTTGTTTTTAAGCACTGCAAGTCTAGAATATATTCCAGTCTTTATTTAGGCAGAATGATCAACTGACGTCAACAGGAACTCGTCAGTGTATAGATCACTGTAGCTCAATACAAGGTACATTTAAGTCAACGTGATTCTTTCTTCCTCACCAGTTTAAACACATTTTGAGTTTTGTCCTGAGACCTTACACACTGAATTTTGAATATATTTAAACATAAAGAAAAGAGTACTTATTTATTCTATTCTGTAGTTATTTTCTGAGTCTCCAAAAACTGACAAGAAATAAAAGACAGCAGATGTTTATAAATTACAAAGCCAGTGCAGCTATATTAGATGATGGCTATGATTTTACAAATCACATCTTGCTAAAGTTCACTCCACCTTACTTGTTTTAAACTTAAATTATTTTGAAGAATTCAGTAAGACCAAAAAAATGTGTTCGGCTTAAAAGGAACCACCCAACTTCAGAATCAATCTCCTAATAAAAAAATTCTGATAGATTTTTCCTACAGTTACAACATTTACAGGCATTTCTGTGAATTAACTAGAACAGTCATGAGTATCAGATCTTTACTAACAGAATTTACTAACAGGTTTTTCGGTAGAAGCCAGTGCTGGCTTAATGCTGCTCTCACCTAAAGGACAGAACAAATCACTTTAGATACCCATTCTCCTGTTTGCCAGTACGTAAAAAGCAGTCTGAGAATAAACATAGTGCATTTTACATCAGTTTTCTATTCATAAGCATATCTGCATAATGCTGGAAACACCAATATATTCTCTTGCCTCAGCTAATATCAGGCATAAACAGAACTTCCAGATAATATTTATTTTTAACCTCAGTTGGCTGCTGCATGATGAGAGAATGCCCTGTACTACAGATCTCTAGAACTGGATGAATAATGAAATTCTGAAATTTCCATGCTGAAGGTCTCATGACTAGTGATTGAGCTATGAATAGCACATTGATACATTATTTCCAAGTCAATGTGGGAAGCTTATTATGTTTAATTTTATATATTATCTTCACAGTGACATTTAAGTAATACTTCCTAATGATAATTTAAAATTTTTCAGAGTACAGATATTTTGATTACTCAAAACTCAACTACAAAAGAAAACATATTTTTAATTGTTCATAAATATTTTAAGTATTGTTTATCTGTAGAAAAGAAAAAATGACAAATGGAAAACATTCCCTACCATGATCCAATATTACTGTTGCTTGTGTGTTATGTGCTTATATAGCTGTAATAGGTTAGAACAGTTCCTAGGTAAAGGTCAAAACCTGTTCTTGTATGCTGGAGCACTGCTCAAAACAAATAATACATTCCCCAGACCTCGCAGAAGCGATTTGGCTATTTTTAATAACCTTCTCTGACAGTCCTTTGAATCATATTTTAAAAACATCTTGCTTTAACCTTACTTGCAATTACTGTGTTATTTGAAAGCACACCATGTTGACTTTGGTTTGCTGAAAAAGAAGCACACTAAGCCTCATATTAACAAATAGATACTAAATTTTCATGTTCACAGAAAAGTATTTTCAATATATGTTCTTGTTTAAAGAACAAATGGATCAGAAACTAGCTATTTAACAACTTACTTTCAAAAAAACAAAGGAAAACATCAATTAAAAAGAGAGTTACTCTTTAAGAAGTGAATAAATGAGCACAATGTTATTAAGGATGAAGGCAATGTTTCTTAATCCTGTCACAGTCTGCCACAGAGCTGAATTCTTTTATGTCCTATCAGATATGTATAATTTCACCGATTACAAAAGGACAGCTAAACTGGGATAACTAAGTTAGTCAAAAGGGCTTGGAAAAAGTGACACTGAAGTATTTGTCACAGAGGAAAACCTTTAAGCAAAGGTTTTTTCAGAAATGTGATCAGAACTGTTTTCACTTTTAATTTAATTGAGCTGCTAAAAAGGCACTTCAAAGTACTTTAAAGCACTTTGCAATACTTGTTTAACAATTAAAATATATATTGATGCATTTTCTTCCCAATCAGCTTTTAAATCTGAATTTCTCCTACCAATTTTTAGCAATCAGAGGACTAATTGAGATGATTATTACAAAGAGAAGTCTGGTTTTGGCTGGAGCACCTTAGGTATTTATTTTATTTTATTGCTAATGTCACAAAACAGGCACAGCTCCTAATCTACATAGAGCTGCTAGTAATCAGCTATATTTAATGAACCATATACTCACAGATAGGCCAGTGAAAATATTGTTCATTTTCCAATCTGCATATGCATTTCTTATGTTATGACAATTAGCAACAAACTACCCAAAAGAGAAGTAGCTTTACAGCTAAAACACATCCAGTACAGGCCTAAAAGAGACCAGTCTTACCTGCTGAATATTTGGACTCCCACCACGTTTTTGAGCATACAGAAATCAAAATAGAAATAAAAACTGACTAGAAGGTTTGGGGTTTTTTTGGTGGTTTGGGGGTTTTTTTGGTGGTTTGGGGTTTTGTTTGTTTGTTTTCTGGGTGTTTTTGTTTAGTGTTGTTGTTTTGGGGTTTTTTTTTCATTAATTGCACTCTGTTGCAAAATTTCATCATAATACCTTACACTGACATTTAGCTTTCATTAACTTTAAGGTCAAGAAAAATTAAGAAAAGTTTCTTATGTGATGTATTCAGATGTTAAATTTTACTTTTTTATATCTCTGTTTATTCATTTACACACAACTTTATTAATCTTAGACTAATTCCTTCATTATCATAAAATTATTTTTCAGTGTTACATTTTTAATCATTTTGAAGCTACCCAGAAGCCACTTTACTAGCACATGAACAGAAGGTATTGCCTCACTCAAGCCTGCTATCTCTGAAGTCAACAGGAGAGAAGACAATAAATTTTTCCGTAGCTTGTGTTCTCGTGTTAACATGTGGCTAGCTGCAGAATTGCTCAGTCTAGAGACAAAGCTCTAAAAAAAAGAAAAATATGAAGAAGATTGGTGCAAAAGAAGAAAAATAATTTCATGTTATTATATTAGAATAATCATGTTTTACTTACCATGTGCTCTCAGATATCTGCATTTCTATTTATAAGAAATGTGAAACTGTTCAGTTTTATGTAACTATTTCCATTGTATTACTGACACATTAAGAAAGACGTGAGACACTTTTCCGGAAAATGTAGCATTCATAGTTTAAAAATGAAAATTATTCTTATCTATGACAATACATATCTACCATCATACATGGCAGCCTGTATAAGCACCCGTCACAGACACCGGTGACAAGACACTGCTTACATGTTGGTATTAGCAGTCGATGTCAGCCACTCCCCAGCCAAGCCAATAATGTCCAGTCCTGTGGAGAGCTGATTGAAAAAGCGAGGATGACCTGAAAAAAGAATTGAGAGCACCTTAAAACAAACTCTACTGGTATCTCTCAGGTTTCATTTTTAAACCGTCCACTTTTTCTGACACAAATGACAGGTTTGCACTCAGAACACTTGCAGCAAAGTTTTCAAAGTGAGTCCTGCTTATGGGGGGACCGATAGCCAACATTCACAGCTGTTTTATTGTAAACTTGAAAAACCACTTCGGATGGTTTACATGGGAGCTTCTGTATGGAATCATTTGCGTTTAAATTTAAAAGAGAACCTCTGAGCCGCCTGAGCCTGTAAAACACCTCCGGGACGGGCTCAAGGGCTCGGGCTAGCCCATTTCCAGAGTCCCGTTCCGACTGCGGGTCGTGCTGTGAACTCGGGCGAGAAGTACACGGTGGGGAACACAGCCTTGGCAGTAACAACCTCCAGGTACTGGGGCCATTTGCATTTTAATGAAGAAAGAGAAGAAGGCTCAGGTGTTTGAACTGGAGCTGCAGGAGTGAGACAGGGGTGCGGAGGAGCCAGTCTCTTCCCGAGCTACAAGGACACGGGGGAGACATTTCATGGGGTCTGGGCGGGAACGTCCCAGCGCGGCACGACCCGCTGCAGCGCGGGGAGAGGGCCCCCCCACCAAGAGCTCCTCGGCTCGGGCTCTTTCCCCACTTGGTTTATAAGCTAGGATTCACCTCCTTAAACAGAATTTGCTATTGAACCGAAATAGATCACATTCCTGTATTTCAGCCAAAGTTGCTTTAACGACTTTTATAAGCAATAATCCCGTCTACTTTTCTAGCATGAAGAGAAGAAATTCCTAGCAGCTGATAACGGGGGTTGAGGGGAGGTGGGAGGTGTCATGATTTAGACCTCTGCTCTCTGGGAAAGGACACGCAGATAGCACACTGGCGACAGCCCAGCCCTAGAAGGGAGGTCAGCTCTCGACGCCTGGGGGGACCCTGTCACGTCGGATTCGGTTCAACACTGGGAACATCAGCATCTTTTGACATGAAGAAATAAATGCGATTCTGCCCCGAGCGATGTCAGCAGAAATCTTTCGGAGGCGTGAGCCTGCCGGCTCTGCCACATCGCGACATTTCCTGAAGAGGATGCGCCGCACCCGGGCTGCTCCTGCCCGGGGAAACCACGGCTCGGGGCTAGAGCCCAGAAATACTACCATGGCTTAGCTGTTTGCTTTACAAATCAGCACTTCCCTCCCTTTCCAGGACACACGGACTGGGAAGTTATCTTAAGCGACGTTTCACTGACTTCCCATAGCTGTTAATGAGCCCGCGGTCCCCTAAGGCTGGGCTGCAGATTCAGACCCGGCGACTTTGAAGGGAGCTTCGCCTTGAGAGAGAATGTGAACCCCAGGAGCCCACAGGAGAATGCGTGTCCTAGGCAGTCAGACGATCCGAGCAGCACTTTAAAGCTGCAGCAGACACCGCTTTGAACAGAGCTTGTGTCTGGTCGGATACCTGCCTCTCAGGTCCTGGGGACAGGTCCTGCTGGTCCCACAGAAGCTTCAGGGGAGGTCGGGGTGAGGGGAGGAGGTTGCTCGACATGCCGGCATGATGAATAGCAGAATAATGGTGCAAGCACACAGAGCGCAGCCACTCTGACTTAGCTTCTGGCCACCTGTCCAACAACCCAATCGTTTGGGAGTGAAACAAGCTCCCCTTTGATTAAAAGCACAAAAATCAAAGTGTGCTCCTGACTCCCATGTATCAATCAAACCACCAAGTAAATAGGAAAAAGGACAGAACGCTACCCGCCACATCTGTTGTCAAGATTTTGCTCCTTGAATGCACTGTATTGGATCTTCACGGCTGCAAAACTAACCACAGCAGAAAGCTGCGGCCCGTCCTTCAGGAGCCGTGGCTCGCAGCTGCCCAGCCAGACACCGCCGAGAAACAGCCTCCCTGTCTGAGCTCCCGCCGCCCGCCGCTCCAGCTCCGCGGGGAGACCGCCGCCCGCTGCGGTCGAGCCGAGCCGAAGAGGGCAGCCGGCCGAGCAAAGCTCAGCAGCCCTGAAACGCTGGAGCAAGGCCGGAGAGGGGAGACTCGGCGCGCTCCGTTACTGCTCCAGTTCCTGACCCGCTTGGGTGTGTACAGCAGTCAGGGCTAGTTGCCAGCCGAGATTTCTGTGGATACAATGTAAAACATTTCAGGCCAAACAGCCGGAAAGAGCGTTGACTTTGGTCTAGAGCCTGGCCACAGCTCACCCAGTAAAACAAGTGATTACAAACCGGGATTTCTGCCTGATTCAGAAGGACCTGGACAGGCAGGGCTCCTGGGTAATGGGCTGAAATCCACAGGATTCCTTTATTGATGATTCCTAGGATTTCAGTCTCTTTTTCATTAAACGTGTGATGAACATAAAAAAGAAAAATTGCAAATTCTGTGTCATTTATGCCCTCATTTACCTAATGATATTGCTCCCTGGAGATACAGACAGCTTGCATTTCATCAAGTGAAAGAGATTACGTCTTAAGAACTTGTTTCTGTGCTCTACAAACAGCACTGAGCCCTACCCGGCAGGAACGGATGGTCATCAATAACTGAAGTTTCTGAGCAGAGACATTTCCAGCGCCCGCAGCCAGCCCTGGAGCCGAGCCTGCAGGGAGCACAGGCACGGACGGAGAGAGGGTGTGGGCTTACCTCTGTGAACTCAATCACGCTCTCTTCACCGTGAGCCTGAGAAAAGTCTAGGAGAGACTCGCCACAGAGTAGTGTGCAAAAACCTACCTGTCCTCACTCCGTATTTCAGTGTGTCCCGACAATCCACCAGAATCTGCTCCAGGGACTCAGGGTTGTCCGAAAGCTCCAGGTTGAAGCCCTCCATGCCCTCCAGGAGCTGGTGCGGGTGGTGGAAGTCCAGCACTTTGGTGGATCTGTCAAAAGTCTTCCTCACATAGTTGAGGAGGATGTCCACAACCTCCAGCAGGAACTGCATGGTCTGTTCCTCACCATTCTTGGAGGGCAACAAATCTGTGGGGCAAACCATCTGTCAGCGCTTGCTTTGGGAGAGAGAAGCAGAGATGAACCAGCCTCGGCTGCCCACAGCGCACCAAGAACCTGGAAGCCATGGCCACAGCGCTGCCCGGTTGCAGCAGGGCAGGCTCCCGGTCCCTCTCGCCCCGTGGGGAAGGACGAGCCTAGGTTGCCCATGGAATAGCAGAGGTACCTCCAAGGTGCCCCAGCCCGAGAGTACACCCTGCAACGCTAAGGCTATGAGGTGCAAAGCACTTGCCTCCTCTGGGCCAAAAGTACCCGAAATCCGCACCTGCCCTTACCTTGCAACGTCCCCACCTCCGCCCCGCAAAGGGATTGATTTCCCTTTCCCACTCTTCTTGCAATGGCCCCGTACCAGCAATCACAGGCTGCTTCATGACTATTTTACTAAGGAGGACAAAAACATAAAATTACTCTCCTCCCGGATGCTGGATCTGGAGTAACCCCTGGAATCACTGAAGCTGAGCTGCAGAGGATCAGCCCAAAGTACATAAAACTGCATTTCAGGAAGCCTGCATGCATCGCCAGTGCAGCTCCCAAAAAACACAGACACGGAGCTTCCTTCAAAAATAGCCAAGGAAAAGCACGGTCTGAACGTGGCTGCACTTCCAGGGGAGATGAGGGCAAGACTACTAAGGGACATGCCTGAGCTGGAGCAAGGGGAAACTGTAAAGTGTTTACCTCTGGCATACAAATTGGAAAAGTCTGTCTCGGTGCGCCGGAATCTGGATTCCTTCTCACTGTTCTCGCATGCCAGCAGGCTCTTGGAGGACTGCCTTTCCTTCAGAGAGCTGACAATCCGGCTCTTGTCTTCCAGGCTGTTGGTCCTTTGCAGGAACCCTACATTATTATTGCAAGGTGCACAGGTTAGAGTTTTCTCACTTCCCAACATGTTTAGAAATACCTAAAGCAGCTCTCTAGACAACAGTTAAAAGCGGTGTTGGCTCTAGATCTGACTAATGAGGTCGGGAATAAGGGTATTTATGGGGATTATTTGCCTCCAGGGGGGAGAGTTCAAAATGCCATCAACTGCAAAAACGCAGCCATGCAAAAAATAAAATTTCGTCATTTAGTGCAGCGGTAAATTCTTATTAAGTCGATCAGACAGATTCCACTTCAGTAATCAGCCGCTGGAAGAGAGTTCAGGATGAGTCAATGCTATTTCAGCCTACAGGCGAAGTTTATGGACCTAGCAGACAGGGGCAATGATGTATGATTAAAATCAGGGCCATTTTCAGTTCTCCTCGCGGTGCTCTCACACATGCACAAAAGGCATGAGAACAAGCAGCCATTCTGGAGCAGCCGTCTTGAGAGTGCTAGAGCTCTGAGGACACCAGTAGCACTCATATAACCCCACCTCCCTATTATCAGTAAGTACTGATGCGGATTTTCCACCTGAAAAGATGCTTTGATGCTAACAGTAATCATCCCCGGAGGTTTTAGTAGCTCCGCTCTCACCAGAAACTCTTTTTTGGCGCCCAGAACCCGAACACAACTGCCACTGTTATAAGCCGCGGCAATAATAAACCCACTCACCCCAAGAATTATGGGGGCGGGAGCCACGCAGAGTCCGAGGCGAGTAATGAGATCTGTCTATTTTAACAAGGCAGGGAGAACAATTAATTTCCTGGATTTGATCTGTTAAATCTATGATGCCCACTAAAACGCACATAGTGTCGGGTTTTTCGTCATTAAGGAAAGCATCGGAGTTAGACCTTCCAGGTTACAGCGAACGTGCCTGTATATTTGGAAGAGGCACTACGGCGGCGCCGGTCTCCTTTATGCTTTCTTTTCTTTTAAAACAAGCAACGATCAAATCAAGGCTCGTCGCGGCTGGGGATATCCGCCAGAAAGGAGGGCGTAGCAGGTAGGAAAAACAACGTCCCGAGTTCGCTCACCCACGTCCCCCGACGCCGCTTCTCTCCAGCGCCCTCCGCTTTCCGGCCATGTGTCCCTGCTCTCCGGAGCCGTGAGGGCGGACCGGGACTATGGGTACCTCCCATCGGGCTCCCACCGCCGGCCCATACGGGACCCTTGCATCTCGGGCAGGCACAAGGGCTGAATCTCGGGGGAGAATAGGGAACGACAGTGAGCTGTTGGGCCAATGGCTCCCGGCGGGGTACCTGTGTCTCGGACCCTGCTGCCAGCTAGGCAGTCACAAAAGAGCTACCGGAAACGGAGCACTCGGCTGGCAGCCCCTTCTGCATCAGTCAGGCACCCATACGAGTCTCCAGGAGGGTCACTCACAGGTGAATTTGTCGGAGCCATACTTTCAGTGAACACCTCACGTTTTGCCTTTTAATTCTGATCTTCTACTGATTAGTCTTTTTCTGTGATTTTTTTACGAATGAAACAAAGACTATTTAAGGGAAACTCTCTTCGTGCATTAAGAGTAGCCGTCCATATATACATATATAGATATATAGTTATGTTGTTACTGCTTCTAATGGCTCTTGCAGCGATCATTAGCTCCTGCAAGAGCTAGTGCTATTTGCCTGCTCATTAGGAGGAGCAGCTGATATCGAAGCAGGTGCAGTCCAAACTGAATTATGAATCCTCTTTTACCAGTTCCTGGGTCTTCATTTTGCTTTTTTTTCCCCACACCCGTCTGGTTTTTTAGGCTCTCAGTGGCGACGCTCAGGTGGGACGAGTTCGTGAGAAGAGACGTCTGCAGGAACAGCGGTGCTCTGCTTCCCTCGAGAGCCGTACTCCTCGGACAACTGGCACTCTTCTGGGCGTGCAGACACGCATTCCTCAGAGGTTGGGAAAGGAGGGAGCACCACTTCAGTAACAGAGAAAGGCTGCAGTTGCCTCCAGTTCAACTCTTATCGAGCCCAGAGAGGCCGTGGCTTCGCTGAAGGGTCTGACCTAACTAGACGCTGTGGACAAGGAGCTCAGCCCTTGCCCGAACGACTCTGCGGCTGTTTTTCCCCGCGGAGGCTCCCCGGCCCCGTTATCATGTCCCGAAGCCGGCGGCGGGGATCAGCTGGGGTCGAAGCGACTGCGCACGGGGCCTGTTAGCCGGCTCCTCGTGGGGCCCGCGGGGCTGCGCGGCCGCGCTGGGGAGGCTCGAGGGCGGACATTACAGGACGAAAAAGGCCTGAAGGCAGGATCTCGCTGTCGCCCGACATCAGCCCATCCGGCTGTAGGTAACGTGCCATTCGCCCAAGTCTCTCGGCCACGGCAGTGTCTCGTGGAGCTGGAGACTCTGTATAAGGGGGAGCCCGGGGGCAGGGACAGACCCCGCTCTAGAGCCGCCGGACCATCTCGTTTCCCGAGCTCCTCCCTGGGAGGGTGTGGGACGTTCCCCAGCGCAGTCCCGGTCTGCAGAGAAGCGTAACAGCCGGCCCTCGAGGACTCCTTCCGCGCCCGGGGAGCAGAACATGACTGTAGCCGACCTTTCATCTGTATCCTACGTGAAAAGTGAGGCCGGTGTAGGAGAGTTCCAGCAAGTAGCAGAGTATCAAATAGCGTCCACGCTGCTTCTCCTGGAGCAGCGGACAGCGCAGCCTTTCTCAGCAGTAGGTCCGTCCCGCAGGTGCATTTTCATCGATGCGCTTTAAGACACGGAGTTTTCAAAAGCCGAGTGACACCAGACTGGGGAGGGAGCCCCTCGGTGCTCAACGTGACCACAAATTCAGCGTGATTTCACATCAGGCCTCGCGCAAGGCAGGTGTGTGAGTCCCCCTCGGCCTCGCAGCCCTGGGGGGACACTCCGCTTCCGAGGCGGGGACAGACCTGCCGGCTCCCGGCGCGCACCGCAGCCATCGGGGGATGCACGTCGGTGGCGGCTGCAGGAGAGCCTGGTCCCCCCCCGCGGTCGGGGTGTTTAGCACCACCTACGTGACTTGGCAGCATAAATCCCACAGACTCCGGAGACGAACTGAGTTTCTAGCATACATGTCTGCTTTTGAAGCCTCATTCTCCCGCGTTGCTCACTGGGCTTGGAATCGTCATCTGGCAGCGGCCAAACAGCTGGAGACGCACCTGAGCAATTTTACTACGTTGAGCACTTCCACTGATGCCAAGCAAATGTTAGCAGGATCAGTCCCAGCAATAAAAATTGCCAGGGTGGGAGTGAAAGGTGTAGCATACAAATCCAGACACAGGAGGAATCTGCCCATAGTTTGCCTGCCGTGACTGTTCATTAAAACGCTTTAAAATGAAGGGGGGTGGGGGTGTGGTGGGTTTTTTGTTTTGTTTTTTTTTTTAAAGTGGATATGTGCAGAGACAAAGAGTGGCGGGGGGAGGGGGTAGTGGTGGCAGCGGCAGCACCGTTTTCAGGCGGTGGCTTTCAAACAGAAAAGGAAAAAAAGCTAATCCTTAAATCGGTCAGTTATTTGGGAAGAAATGACATACATCTTGGATACGTAATTACTGAAAATGTCAAACACGTAATATACAACGCAGATGGAAGAACCAACTTATTGTTCAAGACCTGCGTTTTCTCTGAGGTCAATCCTTATTTAAAGTTTGCATTCAGAATTAATCTATTTCAGTGTGATACACACAAAAGGAACAATTTCAAGGCGCCTTTGTGGCTATACAATATTTAGGGTCCGGAATGATGTGTTGTGAAAGGTAGGGACAAGGAGATATCTGCAACAGTCAAACGTCAACTCATTTAATATGTTTAATTAGGATACTTGGCAACCTTAATACTTCATCTGTTTACCCTGTATGTCTTTGTGAAGGTGTTCGATTCAAATGGGAGGGCTCATACAAGTGAAAACAGTGGTCGCGTTCAAATCCGAGTGTTCCAAACCGGCATCACTCACTATTCAGAGTATATTTTTCATGTAAAACAGAAAAGAGCCAGTAAAGGAAAACTGAACACCCAACCACAACCAAAAATACAGCTTGTCTTGAACTCCCTTCACAAAGCCTTCACTAAGCTCTCTTATGCCTTTTTCAAATCCAAAATGGTGGGATATTTCATTTTCAGCGTATTTGATCTCATCGAGAGAAGCTGCGCTGTCTCTTTCTAACCCCGGTAGTCTAGCAACACGGAGCAAGCCTAACAGCGCGTTACTTTATCAGTTCTGCTTGCCGGGCTAAATTAAAATTACGGTGAAAATGCCCATCGCTCCAGCCACTGAGGGGACTGGTAGGGAAATGGTCCATTAAACCCAGATCGGGAGCTATTTATAGAACTAAGAGACTACTCGTTAATGTCGCCAGCGGCTACCAATGAAATCTCTCACAGACAGGGCTAAACATTTGCACCCTGATTCTTTTCCCATTGAAACTTCCAGCTGATAAAACGTTTAGTGGATGAACTTCGACTCAAGCAAGCAGAGAAAGAGGTTTAAATGTTCCTTCGCATCGAAAAAAAGGTTAGTTTCTCCCAAGACATATTTCCCATCCCCCCAAAAAAGGCAGAAGGGACAAGAGGAAATAATTTCTATGCGTAAGGGGTGTGGGCTAAACTGAATGATTGTCTCCATCATAATACGAAGATTTGACTGTTAGTCTCTGAAAGCGAAGGCGCTACTTAGAAATCTAGAGAAGGAAGACAGCTTGTTATCTGCAAATGAATCTCTTGCCATAACGTTGCGATCTGATTGTGCATTTGTTTCCCTTCTGCATTTCATGTGCCTGCGCGCTGACTGGCTGCCAGCGCTATCTTACCAGCACAGCAAGCTGACGAATTGCTCTTTAATAAGGCTCTCGTTAATCTTTTTTCCCCAGGAGATCCGTATTTTCTAGTCAGATAAGGTTGAAAAATTTTAGACAGTGAGAGGCGGCGAACTGGCCCCTCGCTCCCCCGCTCTTCCTCCCCGCCGGCCTCCCCAGCGGCTCCTACGCTTTCTTCGCCCGAAGCGCCCGGCGCTTGCACCCCCCGTGTGTGGCAGGAGGGGCAGCGGGGCCGCAGCCCTCCCTCCTCCGGCGGACAAAACCTCGGCCACCGCCAACCCAAGGGAGGGCACAGCGGCGGGGCCGGCGCCGCCGAGCCTCCTAGCGGCCGGCAGGGGGCGCCCGAGGCAGGGCCGGGCTCGGGGGCGCTCGGCCGGTGCTGCCCCCGCCGGGGCGGCCTCGTCGTCACGCGTGGGTGTGTGGGGTGTCGTACGGGGAGGCACGGTCGCACTTACCGCATATCTTCAGCCCGATCTTCCTGGTGCACCCGTGAGCCACGCCGCACCACGAGTCGTAAGCTGGAAGAGAGAGCAGAGTTGTTCCCCTGGGGCGGCGGGGCTGTCCGGCCGCCGCGCCCCACCCCGGTCCCCCCCACGGCTGCATCGCCGTGAGAAACGGCTGATTCCGAGCCCGGCGGCGCTGGGCGTGGGGCAGCTGAGGCTCGGATGACAGCGAGGTGACATGCTGGCCTGCCCAGAGGAGAGGGGAAGGCACCCGGGACCCGACATCTCATCATTTACTGGCGGGGCTCCAGGGAAGTAGCAGCTTAAAATAAAGTGGCGTGAAATGGGGTCACAAAAGAGTTCAGGAATTAATTGGGTGAAAAATAGTATTTGACTAGATGATCGGACTCGCATCACTGAGCGTCGGACGAACTGACGGGCCGCCGACGGCCCTACTAGGACCGCACCCCAGAGGGAACAGGCTGCTTCCCAGCCCTTGGAGTCGTGACTCGGACACGCCCCGGTCGGCCCCGACTGAGCCCACGGGAAGCGGGGAACGAAGCCCAGGACCGAGGTGGAGGGTGCACCAGCCGCGGCCCCGGGCACTGTCGAGCCTCTCCGGTCCGTCGCCCGCGGCACGGGGCAGCCGCAAGTCCGGCAGCGATGGACCCCGGAGCGCGACCGGGGGGTGGGGGGCGCTGACCTGGCGTTGGGGCGTGAGGGGAGAAGGTTTCAGAAGAACCGGGACGAGGACGGCTCACCCAAGCATGGAGGGCAGCGGCCCGACTCTCGGGGAGGGAGAAGCAGAGGAAGCGCCACGGCGCTCCCGACCGGGCGGAGGAGCGCTCTCGGTAGGGGCACTGCCAGTGCCCGGGGGTGGGGAGGCTGTGTGGGCAGGGCGGGGTGCTGCTGCCAGCGGTTATCTTAGTTTTAGCCGTGTTGCCAATTAATTCGATTTCTGGATGTGACACCTCAGTCGAAGGCAGCAGTGCCTGTCACGCGCGCCTGAAACAAGACCCAGTGTTGCCGTTCGCCCCCTCCCCCGTTTTTTCCAGTTTCCGAATAATGACAATAATGACTCCGATACTCGTGCCTCGTAGCTCTTTCAGGGTAAAAGCTATTACCCACTCTGCTGTCCCTGACAACCTTTCATTTCTTACTGTTGCCCGCTCTTTGTCTCTGATCTTTATAGCATCGAGCCTCTTTTTTTAATTTTTTTTTTTCTGTAGGCGACGGTCTGAGCTGCCTGGCAGGGCTATAAACTGATTCTCTATCCACCTGCAGCAGCCTTTGCTTCCCACTCACACCTCAATAACTCAAGGCGAATTCAGAGCAATTAGGAATATAACGCTTTGAAAAGCTGCAATTAGCATCCAAATTTCGCTTGATTACAGGCTTCAGCGTAGGCTGAAAGGAAGCTGCAGCATTAGCATTTATAAAATGTAGCAGGGCGACATCCGCTTTAATACCCTGGTGTAACTTCGCCCTTTAACGGATTCATTTGCTCCACACCCCTTCCAACATCCCGATTTTTTCTCTATCTGGGAGGTCAGTTTATTGTCTATATCTCTCAAAAGCGGCTGTAAGATAAAGACAGCGCTGGCCACTAAGGTGGGCTTTTCCTCACAGCATTTTATTCGCCACGGACCGACCTCTCCTGTTCCCAGTAGGAAGATGGTTTCTTTGTGTAGAGCACTTTCCGCACCTTGCTTAATGGCGCGGAACAGGGCTTCACAGATGTATCATTTCGTTTCGAAACTGGTCTTTCTGAGCCTAAGTGGAGAAAGCCTCCAAAACACTTAAAACGAGGAAAATATTAAAACCTACTTGTGGGTCGCAAATTAGGTGGGGTGGGGTCCGGAGCATCGTTGGAGGACGAGGGAGCAGAGGAAGCCATCCCTTCAGAAAAGCCCCAGTCCTCGGAGCTTGTATTTTCTCGATATTCCTCCTAGGGATGGGCAGCAAGGAATTTGCTGGAAGGAAGAACAGGCGGGTTTAGTAGTCTAGTCTCCTGGAGCACCGCACCGGAGTCCCGTCCAGACACCAGCGGGCAGCAGCCGCGCAGGTCCCGGGGCGGCAGCAGGATAGGCAGGCGCCGGCCGAACCGGGAAAATGCCTCGACAGACTGAAGAGCAAAATCTTCCCTTCGCTAGATTCCAGGGCGCTACCCCCCGCGCCTGAATGACGGATTTAGCAGAGCATGAAGTCTATAGGAATTATATTGGTGGCCACTGAGCAGGGCAGTTATATGGCTCGCATCAAATGGAGACCAACGTGCAAAGCGGGCTTCGAAATCACCAGCCCAAACGACCTGCAATTCCAAACAGAGCCCGCTTCTCGGCTTTACCAAAGACACGTCAGGCTAAGCATTCAGGAAAGACTGACAGACAAAACCCTGCCACCACAAAGATGCGTTTTGCCCAGGTCCAATGACAGGGGTCACAATACATGTGTATTTGCACACACATGTTCCAGCAAATCGGGGCCAGTATGTGCTCCGGCACTAACCAGCGATCTCCCGTGCCCATGCTCGCTTTAGTGGCGCAAATGGCAGGAGAAGCATGTCTGTCTGGGGAAAGGAAGGTGTAGGACCAGCCCTCGCTCCTCGCCAGATGTTCAGTTCTTTCCTGGCGGACATGGCGTTCCGATAAGCAATACAGGGTCGCTGATCGAGAATTGCCGGGTCAGTGCCCAGATCGTCTCTTTGTCCCCACGGCTACCTGCGATTTATTTTCTTCCCCTTGTAAAGAAAATGAAGGTCGCGGTAACGAAAGAACGCTTTCTTTGTTAGCGGCTTTTTTCAAATCCGTAGCTACCGATTCATTTCCACTGCTGGGTGGATTTACACCCGCGTTAACGATTTCAGTGGAAAACAGGTATTTAATTTTTTTAAGACGAAAAACAAAACAGACACAAGCAGAAGAGATTTTCTAGACAATGCCTGGAAGTGAAGTAACAGGTTAACACTATGTCTAGGGCGCTAGCTGTATAAAAAAACCCATTATTCCTCCATAAGTACGACAGCGACCAAAACCGATTTTAGGGGGAAAAAATGCTCCAGAGATTCCCAAAGGCTTGAAAAAATAGAATGCTGTTTAGAGGACACTTACCGAGGGGGCGAGCGGACACTCTTATTGCCGTAGTCCAGGCAGGCAGGGCGACTCTAGCCTGGGAGCGACCCGCCGCTTATAAACTCCGCCAGAAACGACGTCGGAATACCAATCGCGCCGCTGAATTTAATGCGAGATGACCTTTTTTTCCAGAAGTGCTCGGATTTGCTTTTTTAAAATCGTGAATCGCCGGTTGATCTGCTTCGACGCAGGCATGAGTCACAGGACTGCCGCCACCCCCTTCCCGCCGCTCCACACGGGGGCTGGGAACCGCTGGGGCGGCCGGCTGGGGCGGGGAAGGGCGGCCCACCGGCCCCAGCTGCTGCCGCTGGTCTGTTTCGCCCCGGGGCGGCGGGGCTGACTCCCGCGGCGGGTGGGGCTGTCCAGCCGCGGCAGGGGAGGCACCCCAGGCAGGCGGTTCTGCCGTGCGAGCCCCTCGTTGAGCCCCTCCTGCGGACGGAGGCTTCCCCTAGACAGCACCGGCTTTACCCGAGGTCGCCAGCTGTGCTAATAGGCACCGCACACATCGGCGCACCGTTAAGGCGACGGGGCCGAACTCCCTCCCCGGCTGTTCCTGCGGCCCCGGCCCTCCCCTGAGCATTCGTGCGGGACACGAATGAGCCAGGCGGGGTCATTGTAGCTTAGCAACACCCCCTGTCCCCCCCTTCGCTGTGCCGAGGGTCTGATGTGACCCACTGGCTCAGCCCGCCGTTCCGGCGGCTCGCCCCGCTCCTCCCCGCCAGAGGGTGGCAGAGGCACGGGTACTGCTGCAGGGGAACACCTGGATGCCTGTGACTTGCCCTCAGTGTTGCCATTAGATTACGATTTTATACCAGACATCCCTTTGCTAAAACCAGAAACATTAAGACAACAAGTTTTTTGTACCCCTGACAACCCCATGTCTGCGTTACTCCATCCCACACCCCAAATATGCTTAGCCAACATTTTGTGGTGGCGACCGCGGTGCTGTATTTCAGCATGCTACAGTAGCTACGCAGATGCCTAAACCAAACCCTTATCGAAAAGATGTCACGTAAGGGGCTGGGAGGAATCCGCAATGAGAGGAGAGGAGGGAAAACAGCCCAACGGAGCCAAAGAATTTCTTCCTGTGCAGGAGATGCTGGGCAGCACAACGAGCAGCAGGGCTGTGTCCTTCTTGAAGGACTCGAGGGAAAGGCAAAAACTTGCAAGCCTGTTTTGTAAAGGAAACCGGCCGACTGGCAGCCAAGTAGCCAAGACGATTGCTTTGCCGAGCACGCTTACTCTCTAGGAACTGGATGTGTAATGAAAACACTGACAGCACAAAGGCTAGTTTTTAAACACGTCTTTACAGACATTAATGGCCCTAGCTGACATGACCTTTTCTCATATCTAGGCTACCATTTTAAAGGTGGTTTCAACCAATCGAGCAAAACATTTGCTTAGTGCAGAGTGTGAGAAATAATAATATAACTGTACCTATTTGTCTTTATAAACGTAAACAAACGTTCAAAGGAAGGCATGGCATGATTGCAGTACAAAGAGTCAATGAAAGACCACGCGAAGAACCCCTAAGCCATCAGTCACTGTGAGGTGCGACCCAGCCGGGTGAATGCCCAGCAGCCGCACAGCATGTGCGCTTACTCTTTCCTTTATGGTTTTCCAGAAATGCGTGTCTGGAGTAAACAGACATGGTTTAACATAAATATTTACATCCTTATAGAATCTGAGGCCCGCGAGGGGAAGGAGCCAGACAATGAAGGCCAGCGAGCCTTCCGCGGCACGTTGGAAATACGAGTCTTTCCAGCACCTCGAGGAGCCCGGCCGCGCGGCGCTCCCGGCTCTCCGTTCCGCTCAGCACCGCGGACAGCGCCCGCTCCGGGCCGGCCGCGCTGCCCCGGCAGGGTGAGCGGCACGGTCAGGGGGCGCGGGCAGCAGCCTCGCACGGCGCGGGCGGGTGTGCGGAGCTCTCTCTCCCTCCCGGCCATGCAGGAGGATGCCGAGAGCGAACCCCAGCGAGCCCGGCCCCGTTCTCCGCCTCACGGCCCCTCTGGGTGTCGCTGTCTCTCAAGCCCAGACGCTCCGCGGCTGCGGCTGCTCCGGGCCCGTGCTCACCACGATCTATTCGTCCCGGCCCCGGCGGCGACAAGGGGAAAGCAGCAAACCCTGCGGCTCTGCGGGTCGCCCCCTCGCTCATCTGCAGCGTGGCTGTACAGCATGCCTGGAAACGCTTGCTAACTCTTATTTGCAACGGACCCACTTGAAAATCCGACCTAAACCCGAACCACTCTAGCTCAGCGGCTTCATTCAGAACTCTCCACACCAACTGAAATCTTTGAAACACCCTTTCCAGGTGTATTCGCCCAAGCGAGGGCACTCAGAGATGTGCCGCTTTCACAGAGAGAGTTCAAAGTCTTCCCCTCCAGCTGTGCTGCTCAACCAGTCTGCTATTTTCTCCTCGCATGTGACCGTCCCTTCTCTGAGGCTACTGCTCGAGTGCATTCTAGGCACAGGTTACAGAGAATATCTTTGCAGTTGGGGACCCAGAAGACATGGGTTTTGCTTTGAATCCAGATGTTTACTGAGGATGTAAAACACACAGGAAAAACCACTGATGCACGGTATCAGCAAGGCAGTAGGATGAAGATATATAATTTCCTTAGCTGAAGCTTGTAAGCAGCACATCAGCTAGAACCCACTTTAAAAAGCCAAACCATGGGGTATTTCTTGAATTCACTTCCATCCACAAACTGGACATGCTAAAATATGAATCCTGAATATCCTGAGTGGGCAAAGGAATGAAAGTGATGCAATAAATACCTTTAGCAACAAAGACTACTCAATTATTACATTGTTTTTATAGCTGTGGACATAGAAACAATGACAGTCAAGCAGAAAAAAAAATAATTTCTATTTGTATTGCAGCCTGTAGCTTTGAAAAGTCACTGTGTTTGGAGCTGCATACATTATTTTAGGAGATATGAATGCCTCCTGCCTACACTGTAAGGAGGTCACAATGTAACTATATTCCAGTGGAAAGGTGAATAGAAAAAAGTCCCTGTGCCATAATGTTTTTTGTTTCTTCATATTCTGAACTTTCATTTTCTGAATTTTATAGTCACATTATATATGCATTTATCTGCAGGCAGGGCAGTAAATTAGACTTCTGGTGATTATTATTATAATTGTGGAGGGTTCCCTCCATTAATACTCAGTTGCCTTTTAATTGCCATTTTGCGTGGATTATGAATATTCTAGCATGTTGGGATTAGGTAAACTCTTTCCTTGAAACTGTATACAACACTAAGTATAGAGAACACCTGTGATGTTTCTGAACTTGTGGGTTTGTATTTTTGCTTTTGCAGTCTGTGATTTTTTTTTTTTTTAGTGACACAGCTATAATAATTTTTAATCCAGGACATTATTACAAAACATATTTATTGCATCTGGTATCTTTTTCTTTTCCTACCACTTCTGGTATACAAATATGTCTCATTTACCTGTATCTTAGATAGAATGGAATAATTTAAATAATAAATTTCCTTAAGTCTTGACACAGAAAAGAGGAAAATTGTTCAAAACTAAGCGTTTCAGAACTTTCTGGATATCATCTTCAGTGCATAAAAATACAGATAATAAATTACTGTATATCTGCAACCAAAAAAATGAATATGCCGAATGAAAAAAAATAACAAATTAGTGCTTCGATTATTTGGCCCTGTCCAGAAAATTCTACAAATAGAAATTTGGTGAAGACTGTGGATTTATACTTCTACTCTACAGATAACTTTGGCTGTTTTCTGTCACTTGACAAAAATTAATTGAAGAGGAATGATACGTTTGCTTTGGGTTTTATGAACAAGAACTGATGTACCCAACTGGCCCATATTTAAGGATCATGTGCATCACTCGAATTTCAAAGACAGCTCAAGATGAACTGCCAGACAACATTCAGCACTGCTGTGATGAAGGGCATTTAGAAAAGTCTAATCTGAAGCACATTGTTTTACGTACTTTGTGGCTTCTTGTTTCAGGATGTCCCCTTCCTGATCCATGCTGGCATGTCTTGTTGTCCATTTTGATCTGCTTCATCTGAAAAACATCCCAAAGAACAACCCACATCCTGAAACAAGAGCAGTGGCAAATCCCAACTCTCAATACACCCAAGCAAACATGGAAAGAAGCAAAGAATCCCTTTACTTTCAAACTGTAACAAAACAAAACCTTTTTTATCTAGATGGATTAAAAAAAATTACTTAAGTTAGGTAACTGTGACTGTAGATTGAAAAAAATAACAAAAGCGATAGTACACCCAGTAAGTCTACCAGTTTTAGGAGACTGCAATTTTACCCTGCGTCTGAAAGGAAATTTATTTCCCACCTCCCCCACTAACCCTGTAGAGCCAAGACAGCTAATGCCTGGACATATTTCCCCTTATGATATGTTATTATAATTGTTGCATCTCACTGAATGATATCTTTTTATCCCATAGGAGGGCATCAGTTTACAATGAGAACATTCAGCAGTTTCAGTAATGCTACTGCAGGAGGTCACGCAGTTTGACTCTCCAGTCTCAGAACAAATTTGGAGAGCTGGACTCTGGGATTTTTTAACATATGATTGTTTAAATTAAGCATATTTCATAAATACTCCTCAGGAAACAAGAAGCACAGGCTTTTCTGCTACTTTTAAAAAAACACTTCTCAAATCATAACATTTTCAGGTATGGGCTTTGAAAGTCTCAAAAGCTTTTGGGATCATGAGTTGTGAGCTTAGCTAGGCACCGCTTTGTTGTTGTTGTTTTGGGGTTTTTTGTTTGTTTTGGTTTTGGTTTGGTTTGGTTTGGTTTTTCCCCCTTTCCTCCTCTTTCCTCTGTAGTGGATAAGTCAGGTTTTGCCTTGACAAATTTGTTAGTTTGCCCTGGATAGTCATCAGTACTAGTGAAATAGCAGACTTTCTGCAGCACCACATTTGAAACCCTTCCTTCTTCTGGTTTCTTTTTAGCTAAAATATTACAGAAATGGAAATAATTGTTTTCAAAATGGAAGGTTAAGGGCATCTGATTGAAATACAAGGGGTTTAAGCAAAACATCAATACCTACATTTTTAACACAGTGCAAGCAAAGCACAGAAACACAAACAGGATGGTATGAACAGCTACAAAGATGGACAACTGGCACACTGTACTCTGAAAAGTACAGTGATACGTGCTTGTCCACCAAGATACGAGTTTGTCCACCAGAGAAAACAGATGGGCAGGTTAAAATAAAAATCCCTTCTCTGTGTTAGACTGAGTAGTTTATATTCTATTCACTCCTATTCTGAGTGGACTTCATTAGCATTCTTACGAGTAACAGATTCCTATTTGGAGGTAATAGAAGAGTGCACGAGCTTTAAGCAAAGCCATCAGCTGTTACACAGGCTTCTCATTGCAATAGGAGTATGGAAGATTATGAAAACATTGAGGGGCATTTTTAAGGAACAAAGCAGTTCTGCCAGATCAAGAGAGAGGTGATTCAAATTGAAGACATCTCCCAGACAGAAAAATCAGATTAGAGTTGGCTTGTTACAGACACATATTCCAATCTATGTAATAAAATCTCATTGTCTACTTCATCCCTTCAAAACTTCTCTGCAAGCACACACTTACCTAATACTCTTGACTCCTCTTGATGGTATTCTGATAGTTGTACTTGAAGAAGACAACCACAGGAAAAAACAGAGCTGCTGTCATCTGGGACAGCATTAGCAACTCAGCACTAGAACAAGAGACAGAACTCAGCCATGTTATCTTAAACAGTTCAGCCACAACAAAGATTTTTAAAGCTAAACCACATGAGATAAAGAGCAGCACTGCTCTGAGCAATGAATCAAGCATAACCTCTCTCTTCATAATCTTAAGGGATACTTAATGTTTGCTAGGGTTTAAAGGAACTGTCTGGGAAGGGATTCAAGAGAGTACAACAGATAATGCTCTGGTTTCTGACAGCTCTGTTCTCCCCAGGACAGGTAACAAGGTTACTTGCTTCCCTCTCCAGCTACAGAGAGAACACCAATGACAGAACACCAGCTGGGGACTTCACTCCTCAGCATTCTTCTACCAGTCATCTTTTTTCTTCAGAGATAAATAATCTGCTTAAACAAATGTCTCAACTCCACTGAAAGTAACATGAACTAGTAAAAATGCTAAAGGATTTGTCAGATATCCACACTCAAGCTAGTCATACCACACAGAAAAGCTTAAAGATGTTCCACTGGCCTCTTCCTTCAGAGAAAATTATGTTAAAAGGGATCTGAAGACTGCAAGAACGAACAACATGTAGCTTTTCTAGGATGTTAAAGAGTCCAGAATTTCCTTGTCCAGAATCTGAAATGTTAGACATGGAATCTGGCTTGTGTATTGGTGTAAATTAGCCCTCAATGTCTTCAGATATTAACATAACCATTGCTTGCTAGAGGTAGGCTATATAAAATGCTGCAACAGGCTGCAGTCCGCAGTTAAGCAAGACTGCATTCGGGTTACTGGTTTTTAACATGTCAAAAAAAATTCCCTGTCTTTGTGAGTGAATAGGCTCTTCCTAAGATACAGCATGGGATCCAGGAGGGTGAAGGATAACTCCTCAGAATTTTAAGAAATTCTTGCTCAAGTAAAGGCATTACAGATTGATCTGCTACTTGAAGATGTTTTTTGGTCAACAGTCAGTGAAAAAATGCAGTTTGGTTTGGTCCAACCAGCCAATCAGCCAGCCAGCCAGCTAACCAATCAAGCACAAAAGAGGCAAAATCCTTTCAAAAACCACTTACACCCAATAATCATCCTTCATTTTCACTTTGCAGTAATTCCCTAAAGAAGAACAAGAATGTGCTGGTATTGACAGGGACTCCAGGAATGACCTTAGATGCCACTGGGATACAGAGATATTATACCTTGGACCAAGACAAAGTACTGGAGACCTGCAAAGGCACTTCTGCAACACAGGAAGATCTCTTCAAGTAATTAATCTCAAAACCTGTGATTTCATGTTCTTTATGCTGCTGGGGTTAAACAAAGAAACAGACCCTGCAAAGCTAAGACCTGTTAAGAGGCACAAGTATTTGATAAGCATTTTCTCTGTCTTGTTTATCCAAACAGATCTGCATCAAGAATTACTGAGAGGAAAATAACACAACACAGAGATATCACTTCAGCTAAAGGCAGGAAGAAACCAATGGAAGCTCTTTTATACATAGGCACATCTATCTAAGCATGAGAATATTAACCTATTATTCCTCCAAGACTTATGAACTTTATTAACTAACATTTAGACACATCATTCGTCAACAGAGATTTTTCTTACGCTAAGGTAAAAGTACACACCTAAAATCATAGCGTGAAATGGTTACCATATAGTTTTAAATATTAATACCAGGCCCTAGAATTTTTGTAGTGAAAAGCAATACTAAATTTTAATGTACTCATGTGTTTAATAAAATATGTTTATTATATCTTTTCTTCTGCCTACCCCAGAACAGCATGTTAGCTTTGTTTGGTTTTCATTAGTTAACTTTACTGAATGTAATTACACTCAGTTCAATTCTCCATACCTATATAACTGCAGGTTTTGTACAGTAAAATTATTAATATCTAAAAAAATTAAACTGTAAATTCAGTAAGAGTTGGGTACAAACCTTACCTGCAGTCACATGGCTCAATCAAAGTATTTTTCACCACCTTAAAACCATAGAGTTGCACTATCTGTCAAGTTAGATGCATACCTTTTTACAGGAATGCCAGCCAATGTATATCCAAACTTCTAAAAATATTTTAACTTATTAACTATTTCATTCAGCATTGTAATATGGTTCACTTAGTCCTCACCATGTGGACACCAACTGATTTGAGGTAATACATATGGCAGACATCCCACATAGATGTCTGCATTAAAAGTGGCAAAGATATTAGTATAAAATGTAAACCATCTTGAGTTTATATATATGATCTATACTTGAGATACTCTACTAAAGGGGAATTTGACTCTCAAGAGCATATCTGAATCATTTTCAAGTTTTAATGCCAGCCCAGAAAAATACACATATTTATAAAGTAGGAAGAATGACTCCCAGGCTTTGGTTTTTCCCTGTCATTATTAAAAGCATTCATATGATTTCACTTAGTTCTTCAGCAAGTTGTTTTCTTTTAGAAAAAAATTCAAATTCAGAAACAAGCAACAGGAGATGAATGATGTGGACACTAAAATGAATATTAGTAATTCAGGAATCACAACCTCAAAGAGGTTGATAATTTTCACTCCTTTCAACTTAAGTGAGAAGGGTGGTGCTCCACTTCTCTCTGGAAAGCAGCTGGCTTACTTATCTCTTATCCATGTCTAGAAAATAATCTGTCGTCCTTTCTACAGCCTAGCTGTGTCCAGAGAAACAATTGAATATCTGTGATAAATTTACTCAAGGAGTCCCAATCTTACAATCTCTTTATGCAGACCAACTCCTCAGGAGTGTAAATTCAAACCTTCCCTGTTGATTATGAATATTTCACACCACAGTGGCAGCCACTACCGCAGTTCATGCCATTTCAGTCTATAACTTTTATAAATGTTAACAATAAATTAATATTAAATTGGTACAGTCACAATCTTATCAGTTATGTAGATTTTTTAATCAATTTTACAACTGGCACTTATTCAACAGTGCTATTTGGTTTATCTCCAAATCTGGACAAGAGACTATAATTGAAATTATATATTTTGACAAAGATGTCAGGCAAGGCTTTTCAGCTAAAATACTCTTAAGAGCTGTATTATTAATGTCAAGGCTGTAAAAATCACAACAATTTTCAGCAAGCAGTGTTTTTATTTTAAGGCAGCATTTCTGCCACTCAAAACTACATCATCGTTTTGGAGATTACAGAGTTTTATAAAATCATGCTGGTTTTCCCTTGTTCAAGTGGTGCAAAGGAATGTATCAAGTCTAATACTCCTAAAATACTGTTTTGCTCAACTGATGATCTGTGTCACAGTTTCCATGTAACTTGTTGCTCCAGCAGGAAAATACTTTATCAATTACTTTTGCATACATCAAGTTTACATGTGTCATCAAGTTAGAAAACAAGGTAATTTTTACACGTGTAAGTTTGAAAATATTGCAAGTACTACAAAAATTCTAAGATCTGATATTAATTTTAGTAAAGAATACTGAAATTTCTAATAATGATTATGATTAAACAGTGTACTTCAACAGTGTATGTTGAAGATTGTTGGAGAATCGAATTCATCAATTGAAATACCATACTATCTCCACATTAATTTTCTTCAGACTTTTCTTCATCATTACAATTTGAACAGCTAGAGTTTTGTTTTTTTTTTTGCTGCTTTCATCACTTGCTTCGGCATCAAATTCACTCTCCCCACTGATGAATTTCTGTGCTGCTTCTGCCAGAAAAATACACACAGCTCAACATAGCTCTAAAATCAGCACAGCTGGTCACCAGAAAATCACTCGTTTATGGGAGAATGTTTGGATGAATTATGTCACCAAGCCACTTTGTTGTTCCTGTTTCCTGTAGCTACACAGTGGCAAGAGAATGGAAGGTTCCCTGTCTCTCTGCCCCCTGCCCCAGGTATCTTTATATCCTAAACTGATACAGGACTAGGAAGACTTGATCACAAATGAGCAGTGTAAGCTAAAGTAAATATGTGAGAGAAGAAAATACACATCTAAACCAGTTCTGGGAGTATTCAAAGATGGATTAAGCTGATATTTGTAATTTTTTCCTTCTCATTACTTCTTTCTCATATTACAGAATTCAAAGGGACTTCTTGAGGTTAACATCCTTCAGACTAACATCCATTTCATAATAAACATGGCTTACATTTTTGCACAATTCAATTGCCATGATCACAGGTAACAGAGCACCATCAGATGTCATTTTGTGACTAAGGGGCAGTTTAAAATTTATTTACTTTACTAGTTTTTACATATTCTCTGCTGAAAGTTTCCTGCTCAAGTACTAAAAGAGTCTTTTTGAGCATTCCTGTTCCACTTCAGTGCAGGGTGAGTTTTATTGAGGTGAGGTTTTTATTGATGTTTTGGATTATGTTAGTTGATATTATATTGAGACAGTTGATGTGAACTCACATGGTCTACTTGTTCTGAATTTAGAACACTGTTTCTAAATTTGTAGGATTTCTGACTTCTTTCTTTCTTTCTTAATATACTGTAAAATGAATACTTGCAGTTGAACATTAACAAATGGAGAATGCTTACTTTGACATTTTATATACCAAGGCAGAATATTTAAGACATAGAAACCCCAGACATAATAGAAGTATTTTCTCAGTTGCTGGCTTTTAAGATACAAAGTCAGGCTCCTGTTCATACAATAATTCTCAGTGTGAAAGGCAAGACTGTCCATACAATAAATATTGTAGCTGCAATTCTCAAACTTACCCACCACCTTTTCTTCAAGAAGTGGAAAAAATTGCTTGGCCTCAGTATTTTCTGGTTCATAGATCAGAACTACAGGCTGACAACATAATATATTACAAACATGTATGATGACAAAATAAACAGGAAAAAACACCCCAGAGATAAGTCTGCCTCTTATGGTTCATGAAAGTGTAAATCATGTAAAGCAATGAAAACCCTTACAAGTACACAGATCAGAAATGATGGTCGTAGCCTGAAGAACATCAAGCTTACTGTTACCATCCACGCTCTTGGGTAGTATCATAATTTTGAGTGTCCGCAACACTAAAAAAAAAAAAATTATGGCATCAATAATTTTAGGATTAGGATAGAAAGCTGAGAAATTACATTTAAGAGCAGTAAGATGATAAAGATCTTAAATAAAGATCACATTTATGATATAACGATTATATCAGTTAAGAATAACAGACACAGAAAATTCAGACACCAGGTTAAACTTGAGAGAAACCCCAAAATAGCAAAACATGAAAAACTTCTGTATTTTGCATACCACTTGCACATATGCACTATAAAGTGAGCAAAACCAAATTCAAAAATCTTACAGAGAAGAATAATTCTGAAGGCAAAAACTGTCCTTATTACATCCTTCAAGATTCTCTTAGACAATGGCTGTGCAATTGTAATTTTTCACAAGCTAATACGAATTTCACTAGTTTTGTTATAGTAAAGTGCCAGTATTTTGGGTTTTGCCATCCTACCTCCTCTTATCCATCTTCCATCTCTACTGCATTTTCTACAAAAAGCAATTGCAGTAGTTGAAATGAGGGTTCCCTTCCCCATCCTAAAAAACAATGCATGCAGGAGCTTTTGACCAGGTAATGAACAAGGAGCCTGGAGAAATCAGCTGAAGTCACTTGGAGGCAACAACAGCAACAGAGATCAAAGAATAAAATACCAAAGCCAACTACTCAGTTAACTGACGGCAGTCAAGCAGGCAAGAGAGAAACAATTATAACCCTAATAATCATGTATTTAGGGCCTCCAAAGTTGTGCTACTTGGCAAACATAGCAAAATATATAAACATATTTCTCATCAGGAGTTGTCACTGGGAAATCATAGGAATAACTGACACAATGTAGCATGGATATTTTTCACTATAAGCCAAAATCACATGTAAATCTAGGTCTGGGAATGAAAGGCTGTCTAAACAACCTGGTCTAGTGGAAAATGTCCCTGTCTGTGGTGGGGGTTTGGAACTAGATGATCTTTAAGGTCCCTCCCAGTCCAAACTATCCTATGATTCTATGGTATTATTCCACAATTCACACACCTCTTTTCAAAATTACCAAAATCTGAGTCAGCATTTGCTATGCATACAAGTGCAGAAATTCTAGAAATTAGGTCTCAGTACACTGTCTATATTGAAATTGCCCTTACACCGCATCTCCCAAGGAGGAGAATCTTGTAATGAAGCAGCATTCTGATGCACTGAAAAAACAGGAGATATACATATATGACTTCAAGGTCAGAAGAATAAAAAACCACATAGTACCTGGTTCATATTTGACGTGCACATAGGTTTCCCTTAGCCTTATAAGAATTTTAGATCTAGTGCTTAAGTTTTCCAAGTTGTAAAGACAATATAATTCAGAAGTCTGCACACATTAATGTCCTTGATATGCTTTCTGTTGTTGCCGGGGGACAGAATGATCCCTGGAGAAACACTTCCGCACATGTTTTTTCAACTACTGTTTCTAATAGTAATGAATTTACACATTCTACACAAAAGAAAAACATGTCACATTTATTTATCTATACATTAGAAATATATAAAAATATTAAAGGACAAGTCACAGAACATGAAGACGTTGAGTTCCCATAATGTAGCTTACCCAATACTATGCTTTATTTGATCTAAATTACAATCGTGCCAAGTGAACCACAGGTTAAACAGTTCATCCATGCATTTTCAGTCTTTCAAAATTAATTGGATGACAAATTGTTGTATTATTGAGCTCTAATTGCTTAAAAAAGCATGTAATAGATCAGCTGCAAAACCAAAGACATATTACAATGGTATTGCTTGAACCACCGCTTCTGAAAAGCAAATTCAAAACAGTTTCACATTTTGGCCCACCTGATGCAATTTCATTCCTCAACTCAAATATTTCTTTGACTTGAAGCTCTATGGTGAAATTTTTTAAGTTCCACTTTAAATACACACTATCAAATTTTTCAACCCCTTGCTTTGTTCGACTTCCCTGATTAAGTAATGAGAATTTTAAAGCAAATAGTACTATAAAAGTTAGCAATTGTTAAATAGTTTACTCTTTGACCCCTTAATACATAATTTTTCATTTTGTTTGTTTGCTTCCAAAATAGAGACAGTAACTTTAAAGAGCATTAATTTTCTATTCATGGTATTACTAAATTCCTGAGGTAGTCAAAATTTTCACAAGTTTCAACACAAATCCACACAAGGATATAACCTGAAACTTTGGAATTACTTAATCTACTGCAAGAATATGCAAAGCAATGGAATTTAAAATATCATTCAATTAATCTATTGCCACAAAGGAGGTGTATATTAAGTTCTGGACTAAGCTGATGTTTACCTTCTTGGTCTCTGTCCTTTTTAAACAACTGTATCTAATAGAAAATGAAATGACAAAACAAAAGACCAACTGTCTTTTTCTTTACAGCAGACTATCAGAATTTGTCTGAACAGACATTCAACACCAGAACAAACAGAACACCCTTTTCCTTTTCTTTTAAAAAAGTCTTGAGACGGCACGTTTTTACTTCCCTTCAGTTACTGAAACAATTCATACCGATTTAAACAAAGAAAAAACTCAACAAACAAAAAACCAGTGAGGACTTTAACAGGGTTTCCTACAAGTTCTTGAGGCGGGCTCCTTCGCTGGGGTCTCCATCACTGTTAGAACTACGGGAAGTCATCTATCCAGCAAAGTACTGATATACAGCTCATGATCTACCTGATTATGTAAATACCCACAGTTTGTTCTTACATGCTTCTGAGATCACTAAAACTTACATGTGTGCTTAAATGAATTTCTCTGGGGATTCTTTAGTAAGCAAACCACATGAAGGCAACAATTATGCTCTTTAGCATTTAAGAGTTGCTAGAATTTATGATGATAATTTTTGATGGCCTTGATTTTCAACTGTTATGAAACCCCCACCACTACAGATTGATTTTGTAGTCCTAGCGGATCACCACAACAAAGCAATATGGAAGAAATATTTAGAGATTTAAAAAATGTGTCTAATGTCTCCTCTGTCATTAGAGAAAAAAAAAATTAAGCTTCTATTTTTAATGACCACACATCTTACTCTAGAGTAATTTTAAAATCTTATTTGGCACGTCTTACTAAAATAATGTTTAAGATTTACCAGCTATTTCAGCCCTTTCATACAACAGGTACCTTGGTCCATCCCTTGGATAACAGGAATTAAAAAACTTACCTGAGAGTGAACAGACAAGATACAGCCCCTCCTGATTCATTGAGGTGCTGATGGCATTCAAGGAGAGCAAATGGGAACAAGACAGCTCTAGAAACAGAGTGAAGCTGTAAGCCATGCAAGCCCCTTTTCCTCAGTCTAGCAGATGCCAAACCATGTAATTAGGAAGGGTTATTTGACATTATATGACTGTACAATGGTGAAGTGCTTCAGCATGAGGAGCAGCAACAGTTTCTAGAATTGTACATCCAGAAAGGAGTGTGAATTCAGAGATGTATTGCACTTTCACAAGTACCTGACTAGAAGCTCCCTACAGCAGCTACAAAAAAACTACATTTTTTCCTCAACTGTAGCTACAGCATGACCTCCATAACTATCTAAAATCAAAGTACAAAATTTGAATGTAGAAGTTGGAATAAAAAAGCTTAAAATTTGACACATCACAAAAATTATGCCCAGTGCAGTAAGTACCATCCTTAACCTACTTTGCCCTTCAGAATGTGCACTATTTATTATAATTCTAACTTAGTCCACTGGGTGGATTGCTCCTTTTTCTATCCACTAGGCTCGATCAAATCAGTGCAATAGAAGAACTGCTGGTGCATGAAATGATAGGTCAATGTAACCTTGTCATGGAGTAATATCCCTGCAAATCACAGTAAACAAATAAAACAATTCATTTTATTTGCTGTAGGTATTAGGCGAGGCATAAATTATCAAAAGCTAAAGCAGGAACATTTTAACTGCAAATATAATATATTGCTCCATACTACTATACAAAAACCTCCTTTAAATAACATCTTAACACACAATATGGAGGAAAAGCTTTTACAAATAAACGGTGGTTGTAGTCACATTACCAACTACCACTGGACTTTCCCAAATCAGTATAACCAATGGCCTTCATACATTGAAAGCTTTCTAAAAACTTTTGTCATCAGGAGGTGTCTTTCTTTTCTTGCTTTGTCAATTACAGATGTCTCTGGAGTAAGTTCATCTAAACAACTGGCACAGTACATTTAGCATAATTTTTACATATAAATGTTCTCTTATTTGCTATTTTTATTTTTCATTTTAGTTAGTTTACCGCAACAAAGTTAGCATTGCATTCTTGGAGTCTCCATGTACTTAAAAAGAGATTTGTCTATGAGATGATTCATGATTATATAAAAAAATACTTTGGAAGGTAAGTGTAAAGGTAGTAGTAGTACTGTAGTAGTCACATGCTAAGATATCATCCTATAAAACATATTGGAAACATTAATGCATGATATTATTCTTAAGAGCATAAGATGTTCTATATGGACCTCTGCTGTGCATTGCTATTAATACAAAATCTTTTTTTAAAAACCTTTCAGAATAAGCTACATATAGGTTTGTGTAAGCATATACACACATTTATAGAGACTATGGTTGGTAAATACAACTTAGAGGAGCTTACAAGGCTGGTGTTGTGCAATTTGCAGAGTACATGCTCATAATGGTTTTATGTAGCAACAGTAAAATGCAATGTAAACAAAATTTAAATGGTATTTAAACTGGAGTCTCCAGTCTTGAATGGTTTGTTGTATGTGACAACTGTATAGAGAACAAATTATATGTACTACTGAGAATCTAACATGTGTGCCACAGCAGCGTAATGCAAGAATTTTAAGGTGGGTGGGTTTTATTTTCCTTCCTAAAATATCCTCAGGAGAAAATGTTCAATTTTGGAAACAAATACAGAAAAATTATTTTAAATATTAGGGATCAGTGAATGGGAAGAAAAATACATGATTATTTTATGTGAGACAATAAATGTTTAAAATGCACATTTAACATTAAAAAATAGTGCAAAGTAATTTTAAAGTCTGAAATATAGTATTTATAGTTACACATTTAACATGAGAAGGAGGTGTTGGAATGAGGTCTTGAAAAGATGTCATTTTTTATTTGGGACATGAGTGGGAACATATGTATTATCATGATAGATATCTCAAGTAGAGTACTCTTGTCAGAGCAATTTTACAGCAAGTGGACATGTTGGCTACATTATAAACCCTGCATACTACACTACAATGCCTTTATTAATTTTAAGCAGGGTCTGCCTGGCCATACAAAAGACAAGTTACAAATATTAATAATATTTCTTAAAAATCTGATTAAGAAGTCAAAATCATTAGATACTAAAATGTGTTACTGATGCTATCATAGCAAACACACTTTCCAACATTTTAATAATAGACTTTGAAATTAGAAACTCTTACTAAAAATACTGCCATAATATTTGTAGTCACAGATACTTCACAAGAAAATACAACTGGACTGATAACTTCTGGCATTCCAAAATCCTGAAAAATAAAATTAAACATAAAGAAATAATTTTAAAACAAGTTTCACAACCATATCCACATAAAATCTAGTAGAGATCTAAAGGCTCCTATAAACAGAATCAGCTGTTTTTCCTTTAATCTTAGGCTGAAAGGGTCTGTGACACAGTAGTCATGTGCCAAAAAAAAACTAGGAACATTAAACAAAAAGATCTGCACCTTTTCTGGTCAGTCTTAAGGATACATTCATTTTTTCTATAGCATACAAACTAGAAGTTCAGAAGCTCAATAACAAAAAGCAGAATTCCTGAACACACAGTAGTTGTTCATCCTTGAAAGCAACAGACCAATGTCTTCCTGCTCTGCTTGCCAGTACTGGCATTTATAAATATTTTCCCCTTGCTGCTCTCTCACTTTGAAGCAGCTAAAGCAAGCTGTATTTTGTTGCTAGGTTTTGGCCTCCCCTCACAGAAGGCACACAGCTGTCAGGAAAGCATGATGTTTTATGTTTGAATTCCACTGCAGGGCCAGACCCTGCTCCCTTAAAAGTTAGAGAAAGTCATTCCTTTAAGTTAATGAGGAGCAGAAAAAGGTCTTGAGTAGCAAGTTTCTTCAGTATTGTGTGTATTTATAGAATCATCGAAAGGTTTGGATTGGAAGGGACATTAAAGATTATCTAGTTCCAAACCTTCTACCATTAGCAGGACACCTTCCCCTAGACCAGGTAGGTCAAAGCTCCCTCAAGCCTGGCCCTGAACACTTCCAGGGATGGGGCATTCACAACTTCTCTGGGCAACCTGTTCCTGTGCCTCACCACCCTCACAGCAAAGAATATATTCCTAATATCTGATCTAAACCTACCCTCTTTTAGTTTGAACCTATTGCCCCTTGTCCAGTCCCTCTTTGTCCTTGCAAGAAGTCCCTCTCCAACTCTCTTGTAGGCCCCTTTGGGTACTGGAAGGTGCTCTGAGTTCTCCCTTGGAGCTGTCTCTTCTCCAGGCTGAACAGCCCCAACAGCCCTCTCAGCCTTTCCTCACAAGAGAGATGCTCAAGCCCTCTGATCATCTTTGTGGCCTCCTCTGAACTCTGTCCAAAGGTTCACATCATTCTTATGTTGAAGGCCCACAGCTGGACACAGTGCTCCAGGTGGGGAGTAGAGGGGATTTCAGCGGGGTGAAATGACAGGCAGAAATCAGTGCTACTACCCAGGGAAGTGGCTGAAATTCAGATACCTCATCAACACCCCAGATGTGAGCCTACTTACTCTTCTGACAACAGAGAGAAGAGGCCACTGAAATAACCACGGCAGCACTGCATAGGTGATTAGTAGACTTCTTTGTGCAACTCTGCCTATTCTTAAGAGTTGCTCCACATACTACGAGCCCCAAGAGCTGGCAGCAACACCACACAGCTGCTGCTTCTACCCTTGCCTTATTCTCACCTGCTTTTACTTTTTGTAACTTGGGCACTGATGAGACTCAGTGTTCCCTCCTGCTCCTCAAGGTAGGTTATTTTACAGTCTACTCATACTAGCTAGATCTGGTTAAAAGACACATTGCATGGGCTAATTCAAGAGCAGGAACAAAAAAGTCAGACGAAGGGAAGAAAGAAAGAAGACCAGTAACTATTTAGCCTCATCTAAGTAGCACAGAGTCCAAACATTGAACCATGCCTTTTGCAACAAATATCCATCATCTGAAGCACTCAGAAAACTCGACAGATCTTGTACATTGTATTGGGAAAATATATATATATGTGTGTGTGTGTCAGACAATAATAATGTGTTACAAAACTTACCCTGAGAAAAATAAAGTATCAGAAGGGCTATCACCTTTCACATATTAACATCTTAACCACTTTCATCTTTTTGTATGATATAATAAAGGGAAAAAATAGAAGTTAAGACTGCTTGTCTGATCACATTTTATATTTTAAATGAAATCAGCTTCCATGTTATACAGGCATATAACAAAAAGGTTTCAAAAGCCATAAAACCACATATTTCGACTCACTCCTTTAACTCCAAAGTTGTCCACTAATGGGAGAGAAGCTTCTCTGGACTTCACATAATCTGCTTCAGAGACAGGGACATTTTACCGCCCAGGGACAAGCTGTGAGGACAGAGCTCTGAGTGGAAATGCTGTTGCACACCTGACCCTCAGAAGAAATTAACTATAACCGTACCAAAGTTTATCCCACTGCAGTGAAAGATGAAGAGGCCACATTACTGAAATAAAAGCTAGGAGTCTTGAGGGCCATGTGCATTTAAAACAAAACAAAACAAAAATCAAACAAAAACCAACCAATCAACCAAATAAAACCCAAAAAATCCAAACAAAAAAAAAACCCCAAAAGCCACTATACCAAAACCGTTAGGTATTCTGGACCTACGACTCTGTGAAATTAGTTCCAAGTTGCCACAAAAAAGTCTGAAATATGTCCAACGTTCCCGTCAGGTTTATTTCCTGAAGTCCCCTCAGCTACCACGCATCCCACAGCAGAACGGCACCCGCCCAGCAGGGCGAGCCCACATGCTCAGCACCAGCGGCAGCGCCGTCCTGACCCCACCCCCGCGGCGGCCGCCCTTGTGCGCCGGCAGCCTGGGGTAGCCGCCCCTCGCGGGGGCACAGCGCGGCCGGGCCCGGGCACTGCCCTGCCGGCACCTGCCGCCGTCCCGCCCCCGCCCCGATCTCTTGCAGCGAGGCCGCGGCTGCCGTCGCCTGGTGCAGGGAGGGGGCCGAGGGGGCCGGTGTCCCGCGACTGCTCCGGGCGGGAAGGGCCCGCTGGGGTCGGAGGGGCGGCCTGGGAGCCTCTGCAGCCCGCGGCTGCTACTGGGGTTATGCGTCGAAGGAGCGCGATGCGAGACCGTGTGGGTGGGAATGGCCTGGAGAATGGTCTTCTGCACCGTTCCTCAGTTTTAAGGGGCATTCAGGCAACACTGAAACGGTTATAAAGCCATCACGGCTGCTCAAACAACTCTCAAAGGATATTGAGATCCACAAAGTGTAAATCCAGTCATAAAGGGATGAGACAAATCTGTGATGGATCAGCCTATCTGTGACTATTAAACACAACAAACAAAATGCGATTCCAGCTCAGGAAGTTTCTGAAGCACTGTTCCGCAGAAGTTGAGAGGCTGTGCCAAGGGGAATATCTGTTTTATATATGCCTTGTTTTTAATCCACTTTCCTTAAGCATCTGTTACTGGAAAACAGGCTCCTAGGTTAAACAGACCTTTGGTCTGGCTCATGATGGTTCTGCATCTCCATTATGTTTACCATTTCCCCTGAGAAAATGATTTCAAGCATCTCCATCACTGTTTGCCAAAGGAAGCTGCATGTAGCAGGGGCTCTTCCTGCATTCTGGGACTCTCTAATGATTATGTGGTTGGCTCCAGGGGCATGTGCAGTTCTGCAGCTTCCTTATGGCCTTAAACACATGCTTCCCCAAAGGCCCCAAAATGATTTTAAACAGATGTAGATGGGATACTGTTAGGTCTTCCCCGAGACCACTACAGTAGAGCAGGTAAAATACTCTGATTCCAGAAAGGTGAATCAGAGCCCCTCAAAGAAGTGAGGAAAAAGCTGAGACTTGGTGGAGAGGTACTAATAAGAGCCTAATTACTGACACCTGAGAGCTGAAGGTGAGAAGATGTGATCCTAACCGCACTCTTCTGTTGTCACAAAAACTTTGGGGCATTAGCTGTGTTATCTGGCATGCCATCTATTCCTGGGCAGGTCTTCAGGGCTGATTCAATCATTTTGTGAACCTTTTCAGCTGAAGTGTTGCTTATTGCAGTCTAGTTCTATGTGAATTTCTAATGACTTATTTTAAATGAAAATAAGCTTGGGAAAAGTCAAAATGTGAACAAGTGTGACTTTACATACACAAATGTTAGAATTTATTTGTAGAATTCGCATTGTAAAACTCCTTGGTATTAATCATCATTAATACAGCTCCAAATGCATCTCACACTAACAGGCATTAGTGATATATTCAGATTATTTGGTTAGGATTAATAGAGGATTTGCTTTCTGATCAGCAATTAAAAACATGCTGCAGCTTTCTAAAAACAAGTACCCCTTTGTGTCAGCCAAGCTGCTGAAGACAAATATTTTCCTTTTAAAAATTCTTATTCTAAGATTGGATTGTAACTGGTGCATAAGAAACCTCTATACATGGAAAAGGAGAAAAGAAAGTCAGGTCAGCCATAGTTTGTCTCTGACTGACATAAGATTTCATGGCTTAACCAATGAGAAGCACATCTCCTGCAGGCAAGAACTCAGATGAGACTATTTTATGCTTTTGATTTACCTTTTTGAATAAATGATGATAGAGAAAAGTGGTTATCACTACAAAAAAGTGCTGTGGAATCAGCAGCAAGTCAAGATATTTGGCTGCTTTGATTGAGGTTTTTCGTGTGGCATTGAGATGGTAGGAACTCAGTCATTTCTGCAGCAAGATTTCATGAGAGACTGTGCTTATTGCTTTTGAGATCAAGAGCAAAACATTCAGGACATATTAAGGATTGTATATTACATAGTCTGTCAATTTTAAAGGGGCGAGGCACACCTGTAATTGGAGGTAATCTTGGTTGAATCACTGGATCTTAGATTCTGTTTTAAAAAATGTGCTTTGTTGTATGCTGTGCTTTTCACTTACACCTTTTAAATAGGAAAGAGTATTTTCTGAACTGAAAGAACAAATAATTAACACATAGGTGTCATATGCTCCACAGGTAGAGGCTCTGCTGTGATCTAATGGTCTAGCCTTGGGAGCAGGATAAGGACTGCAGCACCCCAAGAAGGACTTGTGCGGAGAAGAACAACTCTATACCCAGAGGCAAGGGGTAATTGCAGCCGTTCCCATGAAGGTTAAAGCTCCTGTTGTCAAAGTACCCAACCAGCTCAGGGAAAACCGTCATGTCCCTGTGCATCACACCTGCTCTGGGGTGGCCCATGCCCCTGTAGGCCACACAAATACTGCAGCTGTTTCTGGATCCTGTGCAGAGAAAGTAAATTCCATGTGCTCACACTCTATGCTGTCTTGCAGATCTGTACAAGAACCACTTGTACAGAATCTAAACCTACATCATCATTTTAATTGTTTTTACCATCATCTAAGATTTTAATCTTTGATAGTGTGTATCTTAATTAGGAGCTGGTTCTCAAGTGTATTGAAAAGCAACAAACAAACCAAATAATTGTGTAATTCTAATACATCATTCTGAGTATTCAAAACATCTAATTGCTGTAGCTAATTAAAAACAGGCTTGAACTTACCCTCCTCCTTGTCCTTTCTTGAACATGCTCACTAAGTGTCAGAGGTTCTAACATCTAGATCAGAATCTAGATCTCAGTATTATATCTGATGCTTGACACCCATTTTAAATTAAATCTAGGATGAATGAATGCATATAATAAAAAGACAAAGGAGATTGTAATGTACTTAGGGACTTTATAAGGAATTATTTTAATGTAACATACTATTCTACTTTACTGGCTGTTTAATATTTAATATTTCTTAGCAGATTAAAAATGTGGTTCTAATGAGAAAAATAATTGAATGATATATCTAGAAGGTAATTCCCACATTTAAGTCTCAGTGATTTCAGTACTTTGCAATCACTTTATTTAGATTAGGAAACTTTCATCTTCCTGTGTAATGAGGCACAATGATTTGGAGTTTTGTGGACAGGGGAGAGAGCAAACCCCATGAATGCAATATAACAGCTGCATAGTGGAACACCCTGCAGAAAAACTTCGGGGTTGTACTACAAACTCTCCTGAGTTGTGTAAGGGAACTGGGGAAACTGAAGCAGCTAGAGGCTTCTAAAAACTCTTGGGTCTTATGCTTCCTCTCTTCATCCAGCATGTGAAGGGAACTAGGATTGCTTACTAGTGTTGATAGTTGTGAGGGCAAGCAAAGGCAGCCCATGAAAAGGGAAGGTTGCCTGTCTGCTTTGTCTTGTTCCTCGCCCCCCTCCTTGACAGAAGCATAATGATCTTCAGATCCTTGAAGGTCTTTTTCCCCCTCTTGTGAGAAAAAATGTTTAAAAAGCCCTTCTTCTTGTGAGAAAAAATCACTTCCCTGTAGACAGCCAGGATGTGCTGAGTATGTTTGTACTGCTCTTTATATATTCACGATCCCACTGGGGTAGCAGAGTTACAGTTCTAGTGCTCACGTGCAGTTTTAAAGTGTTACAGAGAACATATTTCCACTAAAAAGATTGCTCACGGTTTTCTCTCTCTAACCTAAGTATTCAACCACCAAACACAGCTTTGATTACAGTACTTTGCAAGTAGCTTCTCAGTGTCATTATACAATTTATTTAAGCATTTTATTAAGAAGCTCAGACATAGCCTTAGGCCTCATGTAGGCACTTAAGAAGATTTGGTTAATATTTTGGAAAATATAAAAGTGTAATCTTTGCCTGCTTAAAACTCTTTCAGCTCTTTCAGAGCAAATTAATAGCAAGAAGTCAGTGGAGCCACACTGCTGAAGGGTCAGGTAATGCTGCGAAGAATGAGCTTCCTATATTAGGCTACTAAGGTGCACACAAGCAATGTTTTAGAACATGTAAAGCAAGCAGATGTCAAGTGTTTGGCTGTTCTTTGCAGAACTGAACAAGGGCAAAGCCACCACCACTATTCCTGCTCAGAAGAAAAGCTAATTATTTAGATGTGAGGGGAAGAAATGAAGCCGTTTTCACACTCCTTTGGGATTAACATATGATAGCTGAGACCACCTGATATTCTCAGGCTGTGTTATCTTTCCTGTCTAATCTTTAATGAGTGAATAGTGCACATTTTTCTTTCTCTTCTTCACATGTGGATTCTAGACCCGTGGAGAGCTGTCTGAAATAAGGGTGAATGTGGCAGTGTGACTGACATCTCCTTTCCACACAGATGAGAGATCTGCATGTGGAGATCACAAGCACACCATCTGATCCTGGAAAAGCATGCGGGATATGACCCCAAGTGAAGATACAGGCTTTGGCTAATAAAATTTCTTTTAACCTGCTTTATAATTAGAGCCTGTTTTGAAAGTGTGCTCTGTGATGTCTGGTTCGTGTTAAAAAGGAAAATGAAAAATGTTTTTGAGTAGTGTACAGGGTAATACTGGAACATTGTTCAAACAGCCCAGTACTATTATAAGAAAAGGGACTTACAGATAATAGGAATATACTGTTTTTGCAGACAACCCTGCCTTTTAAAAATGCAAGAATATTTACACTAGTATATACACTATTGTTTCTGATAAAGCTATTAACTTTGGTATTTGCAAACAGATACATTTAAGTTGTGAAAAGTATCCGTTTATGGCATTTGAATAGTATTTTTCATTTTGAATATAAGTATCCTAAAAAAAAGTGGGTTTATTTTTCATTTTTCCCCTTGTTCATCATTCATCCATAGTAAATGCTACGGTGATGTAATAATCAGTTCAGGACATGTCAGTCACTGTCATGGTAAATGTCTATAATTCAGTGGCAACAGAACATTATAAATGTAAAAAAGATCGCATTTTATGATGGGACAGGTTGACAGGAAGGACAAATTAGGATGTTGCCTAAAGTGAGTCACTTGCTCAATATTGGCTTTAATGGCCATAAAAGCCATGACCAATACTCCAGAGAAGGCAGATTAAGATGAACTGCCATGGTAGAAGGCTCATTTAAAAGTGCCTTGATAATTATGTGCACAGAGATATAAATTTACTCTATTTATGAACTTCTGAGTGGTCTGCTAAAATCATTGAATATCATTGAACAGTAAAAGGTATCTTTTCATCCAAGAGTTTCAAGACAGGAGCACTGTAGAATCTGAATCTATACAGTCTGTACAAGGCCTCTGTACCATTAAAGAGTGCACTTAAATTGTTCAGTGAATAGCAACTCAGTTCATACCTCAGTACAAACTTGCCACTTCTTCAGAAGGTCCCAGCCACTAACTTCAGTACATTGCAGCACAGGATGCACCCCACAGCCACCTGAAGAGGAGATGGAGACCTACTATGTACCTACGTGGCCCTACATGCCCTTGAGTGGACATCCATAACCTTTCTGAGGGGCACACAGCCTTTGTATACAGCCCCAGGTCAGCTCCTGCTGACATGGCTAAGCAATGATGTAATCACCAGGCCTGGGTCAGGGACATGATGGGATTTTGTGTGTCCTTAAGTAAATGTGTAACACAAAAGATACTAAGAGATGATGAGAAGAAAAACAGCATTGATGCCCTCCAGGTTAAAGGCCAAATCTCACTATCCATAATCTCCCACTGACTTGTCACAGTCAGAAGGTCAAAATACATGTTTGTTTTCTTTGATTTTCATTATCCATACTGAAACACCTACATGATTTCATATCAGTTGGGAGTAAATATTAACAGGGAATAAAACCCGTAAAGTTATTTAAAAGACCCTTTGAATTACATGCACTTCTGCTTTCTCTGGTCAAGACTATTCCTTCAGTCAGCCTAGGGCCTTGGATCCTTCTTCTCTATGCTGCATATTAGCACTTACCTGACAAGGGTGAGCCTTGCTGGTTGCTGCACATTTCCAGGTCCTCAGTGGCTTGGACAATATCTAAATACAAAGTTATTGAAGATACCTGCTTGGCAAGACCTTTGAAGGAAAACTCAGTAGTTTTGGAGATTTAGGGATCCTGTTTGGTAAGTATTTTTTAAAAGTTTGGCAGGAAAATCTAGTAGATATTTGAGCTGATTCTATCATGTGCCAGAGTGACAGACCCCACATCTTTACCACAGGATTCACAAGAATCTCATAAAAAGTGTGAAATAATTCAAAACACGGTAACAGAGGAAAAAAACTATAAAATCTGACAACAAGATGGACATTATAGTTTTGTTTCTTACTGCTCAATATGAGAATAGGCTGACAAGATCTATGAAATATTACAAGGCTAATTTAAAAGTGCCTCAGCAATTGTGCAGCTACTTGCACAGAGATAAAAATTTGCCCTATTTATGAACTTCTGAGTGGTCTCCTGAGTCACTGAATATCACTGAACAGCAAAAGGTATCTTTCATCTAAGAGTTTCAAGACAGCAGCATTTTATATTCCCTATTTCTTCAGTATTCAGGACTAATACTAGATATGTGAATTTACAAACTGAAGTAGTTAAATTTTAGTTACTTTAAAATGCAGTCTCTCAAAATATGCAAATAACTGAAGATTAAATATTTCTTTCAAAAATTGCACCCTTAATTTAATATGGAAGGAAGAATTACACTATGATAGTTTTAGGAAAGACATCTCCCAATATAGTTTAAAAAAACTTTATCTTACTCTTTCTATAATAGTAGTTGAGGAGGTACGAAACATAATTTTAGAAATTTGTTGGATTTTTGCAATGAAAATCTGGTCAGTTGGGACCAAGAGGTCAATCCTGCAACCTTCCCTGAGGTGAAAGTCTTATTTTATTTGGCCTTTGACTAAAACTAATTTGATTAACAACACATTAAAAACCCCCAAACTGTCTGAAGAACAATGTTGATTACTTGTGGGGTTTTTTTAATGTTCTCTGCTTAAAGTTTGTCCAAGTGTGAAAATCACTTTTCAACACAGAAAACAGACCAAATCTCAAATTTTTGTAACCATATCCCATTTTTTGGTTGAGATTAATTTATTTGAATTAACTACCAGATGAATTGGTTTATATGATATGTCTATTATACCAATGCATTTAAATTTTTAAATTAGGAAATGAATTGACCTTGAGCAGCATATGTACTCAAAATTTATAATTAAGAAGAATATTAATCATTTAATTTTATAAAATGAACAGCTGTTCTAGTTGATTGGAAACAGCTAAAAGTATAAAATGTATTTTGTGAATGCAAAATTAAAAATTAATTTTATTATGGAGTGCAATTTGGCAACTAGAAATAAATTCCTGAGATGTAAGCAATATATTTTTGTAGTGCTCTACCTATACATCAGAAAGGTCACATGTATATTTAAATACCATATTACTAAAAAAGTTTAATGATTTCAATTGAAAAGCTATCATATGATTTAGCTATTTACAGATGAGTATGAAAGAGCTATGATGCATATACACCTCCTTTTCCCAATGAACTATTTAAAAGCTTTACAGAGAAATAGTTTCATTAAGTATCTTTTTATATTATTAACTATTAGTTTCTCCTACCTAAGTAAGTGTTCTAAGTCCCTAATTTTCTGCCTTTTTTTTTGGTTTGGTTTTTTTGTTTTGTGTATGTGCTGTTCTTATAGATTAAGATTTTCATTAGCATTTGATATCATGGGTTTTCACTTAAATACACCTCTCTCTCATGACAGGCTTTTAACTAATTTTGACTGTATGTATTTTAACCCATGCACTTTCAACCTTTAATGTAGTCATTACACATACATACGAGGTGCATAGGCTACAACATAACACTACATTTTTTTTTTGTTTTTAATCAGATACCACCACCCCCTTGACATGGTGCTGACACTGCCTAGGCGATGGTCTCTTGCTTAAAACCTGAATTACTTGCAGGCTCATACTTAAGTGAGTGGTAAAACTTTCCATATTTCAGTACAAGCTGTGTCTTGTGGAATGAATAAGAACCCAAAATAGTCTGCTAGACCAGACAACATAGGTGCTTGGCAAATTCAGCATGTCTTCAAACTGGAGAAAAATCTTTCCATAATGGCCAGCTTAGAAATCACCACATCTGCCATTACTGGGCTAATTTCTGCTAGTTACATCTGCTCTAAGGGGAACGGGTCTCTAGTTCTTAGGCTAAACTTGCACCAGAAACCATCTAAGACATTGCTCGTCTTGGCACTTACTCAGCAGTGAAAGGCCTTCACCATGTGGGAATTATTCTATTCTGTAAGAGACCTTTCGTACTCTGGGGTACTGTTGTTTCTCCTGTACTGCTACCAACAAAAGCACTTTCCACGGCTCTCCATTTTAAGCAGTTTTGATCCATACACAGAATTCAAAGACTGTTTAGTGAAACAAATTCTCTTTTAAAGCAATCTGAAATTCTCTAACTCTACATTCTTAATGTAACTTAATATCAAAGAAAGGAAGCAGATTGCCACTGTGTGCCATGAAACATTTTAAAAAGCAAAAACATTGTTATTCCTGATGAAATATTTAAATCCTATATCAGTAGTAAATGGGATGCACTTCTGTCTCAAAGACTTTTTTGACTGAGGACTTCTGGATCAGGTCCATCAGTTATTTCCTGCCTTGCTGTCACTCAATCTGGAACACTAAAGATATCTTCTACTTAATATCACTCAAACACACACTTCTGATGCCTATATCTTTGGCAAAGGAATGCTAACTAATGAAGCTAAACATATTCCTCTCAAGGTTTTCTATAACAGGACAGTTTATAGAAAATTCTTCAGTAGAAAAGAAGACAACTGCTTGGTTATTAATTTAGTAACTTGACCCTAAGAATATGGTGTGGGAAATTAATTCAGAATAATAAATATTAAAATATTGTTAAGGAGCTCTACCATGGTAACTGTCCATTAACTTCTCATTATTTCAGATATGAGGGTTCTTGTGGTATTGTCTCATCTCATTATTCCCTGACAGGATAGATTGTTGGCAGTATTTGACATACATACAAATACATTAGTTTTACATGTCCTGTCATTACAAACATTTATCGAGCTGTGTTTTTTCTTGATTCAGAAGTCCATGGCAAAGTGTATCTCTGTCAACATGGTTGTGCCAAAGCTTGTCAACTGCCACTAGAGGATCTCACCTGAAGCTGAACAGTTCCAGATTAATCCCCGGTGAAGTTTTGAAGGCACTTTTTATTTCACTGTCTCATTAGGTAATTAGAAAATAAAGCTGATGTCATAAAAATATAAGGAGCAAATAACATATTCTCTGTTAGAATGCAAAATCCAGCAAATTACTGATCAGGTTCCTCAGTTTGTTTGGCTACATTGATTTAAATTAAAAAAAAAAAATAGAGAACTTGCTGCAGTAAGAAAGATTATTATTTTAAAAGAAAAATGCCTAAAATCATACTTACGTGATGCCCTCACGTGAGTGAGAGATAAGGAACCCTAAAGGATGTCACCATCTACCAGGTACTTTCAAACACAGTTTTGTGACAAGTATCTTCCCCTCTGCAGGACAGTGACTGCCACTTTGTTGTACTGGCGGGGTAACAAGTATCTCAGCCCCTAAATTCTGCAGTTTTACAGAAAGTTAAGGCACGGGAAGCATGTTTGAGCTCTGCTGTGCCAAAGACAACTTAGGCTGGGAATGGCTGTTCGTGGCTGGCCCTGTGGCCTGGACCTCTCTGAGAAGGGATATCACTAACACTGACTGCTGCCCACTTCTGCACAAATACATATCCCAGTCTGCAGAACCTGACCTGTATGTTCATTCCCAGTATTGGCACCCTGCATTTATCTTTTTTCTCTCAGCTTCATGTGTAGGAAACAAAATATTGAAAATAACTTTAAAAACCCACCAACCCAAACCCAAGGCCAACCCACCAACCAAAGCCAACAGGCACACCCAAAGCAGCTCCCGGGATTTTAAAAGTGTTTACCATAAGCAGCTCTCAGGTCACCGTGCGCTGAGCTCCGCTCGGCCGCCGCGATGGAGCCGGACCCGGCCCGCCGCCTCAGCGGGAAATGGCGGGAAGGCGGCGGCCGCGCGCGGGGCACCCGGGGAAGGATCAAACGAGACCGACGCGGCGGGACCGTCCCTGCTGACCCCGGTGTGAACGTGTTTATTTCACGCTGCGGTCGCGGGTCGCTTTACAGAAACATCTCATGCTGGACCCCGCGCGGGGTGGAAGACAGAGGGGAACACGTGTATTCAAACGTAACTATTAAATAACCTGTACACAAAACTTCAGTCTGTTACCCTGAAAGCACCGAGGACCGACCCCCAGCACGGCCACACCGACACTGCTACCTCACCCCCGGGTGTCTATAAGCCTCGACCCCCGGGGCCGGCCCGGCCCGGCCCCACTCTTGCCCCAGCGCCCGGGGCCTTCCCTCAGCCGCGTTCCGGGCCGGGCGCCTGCCCCGGGACGGCCCCGGGGCCCTATGAGCGTCCAGTCCCGGGCCTGGGGATCCGCAGAGGCCGCCCCCAGCTAGGGTCTGCTCGCCGTGCCCGGCGAGAGTTTCAGAGCCGGCCGCCCCCAGCTGGGGTCTGCTCGCCGTGCCCAGCGAGAGTGTCAGAGCCGGCCGCCCTCTCCCCGCCGCCGCCGCCGCCCTGCCCCCGGCGGCGAAACACCCCCAGCCCGGGTCCCGCCGCGGCGCGGCTCGGCTCAGCCCGCAGAGGCAGCAGCTGCCGGCGGTCCCGGCGGTCACAGGTCGCGGCTGTCCTCCCGCTTGACGCCGTCCGCCGCCGCCTTCAGCTTCTTGTTCTGGTGCGTCTTGACGTGCTTGGCCAGGTGGTCGCTGCGCATGAAGCGCTTCCCGCACTCGGGGCAGACGAAGCGCTTCTCGCCCGTGTGAGTCCGCAGGTGCCGCTGCAGCTCGTCGGAGCGGGTGAAGCTCTTTCCGCAGAAGAGCCAGTTGCAGACGAAGGGCCGCTCGCCCGTGTGCCAGCGCAGGTGCGCCTTCAGGTGCGAGGTCTTGCCGTACACCTTGCCGCAGCCGGGGATGTGGCAGATGTGCTGCTTCTTCTTGCCCGGCTCCGCCTCAGGGGCGCTGCCCGCGGCCGACTGGCAGTTGGGGCAGCGGCAGCGGCGGCACCTCCTGGCCGTGGCCGCCAGGGGAGACTTGGTCTGCAGCAGGGCGGCGATCTGCGTCTGGTACTGAGCGAAGTCCGAGTGCCCCAGCACCAGGCTCCGCGGCAGCGCCGCCGCCGCGGGGAAGCGGTGGCCGCAGCCTCCCGGGGCGCTGGCCTGCTGGATGCTCCACCAGGGGATGTCCTCGGGCGGCGGATTGGGCGACAGCTGCCGGCAGGGCTGGGCGGGCGGAAGCAGGTTGGAGTACCCGGGCGGTAGGGCGGCCTGGGCGGCGTAGGGGACGTAGGCGGGCGGGCAGCTGGACGGCAGGGCGGCCATGGAGGAGGGCAGCATCTTGACGGGGGAGAACTCGTAGGGGTAGGAGGGGTCCGCCGGGGGGGTGAGGGGCAGTTCGTGGGAACCCCCGAAGGAGGGCTGCAGGTGGTTCTTCTGAGGGGTCAGCCCCAAGCTGGGATGCGGCGGCGGCAGCCCCCCCGGGGAGTGCGCTGGCATCTCGCCGGTCCACGGGTGGAAGATCCTGGAGGGGGATCCCAGCGTCGGGTCGTAGGAGACCGGCAGGAAATCCGAGGGCGCTGCGCCCGGCTGCCCGATCCGGCTACAAGTAGCGGCCAGAAGAGCCAGGGGCGAGTGCTTGGCCAAGTCCGGGGAGGCGCTGGGGGTGCGGTCCTGCGCAGGAACGGGAGGGAGGGGAGAATGGAAGGAGGGAAGAGAGCACGTTACTCGCCGCTCGCCGACACCGGCCCGCGAGAAACTTCCCGCGCCGCTGCCCGTGCGCGGCTAGGGCCGCCCCGCCGCTCCCTGCACGGCCGGTAAACTTTCCGAAAACAATACGCACCCAGGGGGCAGGACGGGCCCGGCCCTCCCGCCCCGCCCAGAGACCGGTCTCGCCTGCGGCCAGTGCCGCCGGCCCGCCGCCGCTCCTGGGCAAGGGAAGCAGCCGTTGTGGGCAGGGGGGCAGCCCCAGCGCCCCCCACACCCCTTGCCACGGAGCACTGCTTGGAGTTAGTGATGGGCTGCTGGCGGGAGAGGGAAGTTACCGGCCCGAGAAGCCCGAGCCCGGCCTCCTATCGCCGCGGGGGTCCCCACCTACCTCTCCGGGCCGCCCGCCGGGTAAAGCCCCGGGAGGAAGGCGGCTGACGCCAGCTGCCCCCGCGCAATGCGGGTAACAGCCGCGGGACTCGGCGCAGCCCGAGCTACACCGGGCATGGGTACTGACCTGGAGGAAAGCCTGGAGGGAGTCGTTCCGGAGGACAGCCACCGCGGCCATGGCTACTGCGCCCGGGACGAAGGGAAGGCGCCGGGGCACTGCCGAGGCATGAGGACGCCGAGGGGAGGACGAGAAGCTGCCCTGTTTCCTTCTCTCTCCCCCTCTCTCTCCCTTTCCTTCTGATCTCTTCGCCTCCGTGCGCGTCCCACCCCCCCCGCGTTGCGCGATCTCCGCGGACTGTCTGACTGCGCCAGGATCACCTCCAAGAATTTGATAAGGACTTTGCTGGGCCGCCAACCAGTCAGAGGGAAGATTTATGGCTTTGAAGTTTGCCGCTACCCAATCATCAAAGAATAGCGGCTCTTTCAGAAGCGAAAGCAAATCCTTTGAATCCACAAAGCTCCTATGGTGTGTTTGTTGGTCTGGATAAAAGAACTGATTATTAGGGGGGATGGGAAGGGAGGAGATAAAGGCGGGACAATTAATGAAGTAATCACTATGTGGGAAATGTATATACACAAATAATTGGATTTTCTTGATCAAAGGACCCCTTACCGCCTAGAGACCCTCGCGTTGGATGTGCAAGACACTGGATCCCCCCTCCTTTTTTTTTTTTTTTTTTTCAATTAAATTTGTGGCAGAGTCCTAAAGTGACAACGCGTCTTTGTTATCGCTCGAGAAATCTGCCTCCCGATTCCTCTGATAGTGTTTAATGACTCAAAGTAACAGAGCACAGCGAGTTCACCTGATCGGGGCTGGTCGATCCCAGCCGTAAAACTTCCCCTGGAGTAATTGTCGGTGGTTCCTCCCCGCTCCCTCCCTCCGCCCGCCCTTCCCCCGAGGCTGAGGGGTATGCCCTCGATATGACTCCGCAAATAACCGCGCATTTTCTCCTCTGGCAGCTGGATTTGTTTCATTTCGCTCAGCCGGCATTGCCCCCTTGTTACCGGGAGCCCCCGCCTGGCGCGGGGCCAGGCCAGGCGCCCAGCCGGGCCCGGGGAGGAGCGGCGGGCTGCCACCGGCAGCAAGAGCTCTCTCAGGCAGACACACCGACAAACCGGGCAGCCGGGAAACAGAAGGGAAAAGTTTTCTCTTCCCTAGAGGGAGCCGGGTGTAAAAGACGTAATTTCTTTAACTGAAGACCGGAGTCTCTCTTGGAGGGCCTGCCGAGCCGGCCTGTCTTGCGCATGGGAGGAGTGCAGGTCGGGGCGAACGCTGCTACCGGGTCTCTGCCTCACCCGCTCACTCACCTCCTGCCCCAAAGCCAAAGTCGGCCCCGAGCGCTTTGTTACCTCACCCCGCACCTTTCGGCCTCTGTCTATACATGTCTATACGCGTGTGTGTATGAAGGATCTAACCTGCTTTGCATTCGACCATGCGTGAGGCTATTGACCCTCTAACCAGCACCAGGCACATCTGGGTCACAGCTTGCCGCCGCCGCCGGCTGCTGAGCTCAGTGGGCTGCAGAGCTGGCGGGACCCCTCGCATGTGCCGCCCAGCGAGGGGCAGGCGGGGCTCCGCGCTTCTCCGCGGGCCCGCTCAGCTCCGCGCTCCGCCGGGGGCCCTGGAAACGCACTCCTCTCCTCCCCGCTTCCCCATCTGCTCTGAGGCCATCGCAAACGCCGGCCTGTTTGGCCAGGTACCAAACCAGGACGTTCATCTCCGTCTTGAGGAGGTGGGGGTGCCCTTTCGGGCAGATGCCGGCTGGCTCTGGTCCTCCGGAGCTGTTTGCACAGGTAACTCGATCCTCCCTGCAGTCGCTGGGTTCAATTGTATTCGCACCGCCACTGAAGTCTCTTTAAACGCCAGCACACAGAGATCTTTATCTGCCTTTCCTGTGGAAACAATCACTGTCCGCTCAAAGACTTTCAAGAGTTGTAGGGCTTGAATTAGATCGGTTTCTTTGAAGGGATTAAAGTGCCAAGTCCTCTCCCACGGCTCCATATTGAGTCCTGGGGAGAAATAAAAGCTCGACCCCGTGTAACACTACGCAGCAGCCATATCAAGCTCTTCCCATGTGCCAGGTAACCGTTTCACCAGGTCGGCAACAGGGAGACAAGGGTCTCGCATCCAGCGCTTTTACCCCGCACTGATGCATCGAGGCAAGGCTCGCCGCTGCTGCAGGACCCCACGGCCCGGCAGCAGCCCCCGCCAGGGCGTGAGGTTGTAGGCGATAGGGTTCCCCATCCGCCTGCAAGGGTGCAGGGCTCACGGGGTCCGGCACCTCCATCCACCACACACGAACACCTCCCAGTACCGCCGATGCGCGATCCGCCGGGGACTGCGTCGCGTCCACACGGGACATGGCAGCAAACAGGGAACCACAGCGAGCCCCGGCCGACAGCGCGGCCGGGAGGGCGCGCACACAGGCATAGCCCCGCACACCCTCGCCCGCAGCCGTCGGGTGCTCCCGCTCACTGCCAAGCTCCAGCCGCGCAACTAGAGTCGCATCGGGACAGGAGCGCACTTGTTGTCCCCTCGAGTCTAAGGGCAGCTGGAGCCGAGGGGGAACCCCGACGTGGGGAGCCCGACCCGCACCTCTGCTCCCTGGAGGAGCAATAACCCGCCAGACAAGCGAAACGGCGGCGCTCGCACTTGCATTGTCCCTAAAGCTCTGTATCCCCAAGCTTATGTCAAACCCAGAGACCTCCGAGATGCCCGATTTAACTCCTATCTCGATTTCTGTTAATTCGTTTAACCTAGTAATTGCCAGAAGAATATTCAGAACAATGTTTCTAAACGAAATGAGAGTGGATAGGTAGCTCGAGGTTCCCTCCATTCTCTAAAGTACGGTATTTCCCCAGATATCTTGACGAACCAAAACGATTCGACAAGTTACAAAAGAGTTAGGGGAAAGCTGGTTAAGTGTCTATACAGCTGCCACACTACAAATGCCATAAATCTGCATCCAAGAAAGCACATTACTTAAAAACCGAGAATAAATTCTCATTTCTGGAAGAAACCAATGGGCTGAAAAATGAAACGCTGCAGTCATAATTTTCTGTACAAATAATTAGTGTTCAAACTCGAAGCATTTGAGTCTCCTGAAATGTATTCTTAATGAAGTGATGTTCAGAGCTGTCATTAAAAATGCAGGGCTGGAAGATCAAAGTACAATATTTATTTTAGAAATTTGTTTCAGTTATCAGGAGATACAGGTATCAAGGCCAAGTGTCAATTCAGTTACACAAAGCACTATTTCCATGAGAAATGGGCTGCCGCTACGTCCTAGTGTAAAGCAAAGGGACACCAGAGATGAGCTGCAGCGCGGGAGGCGGCGCGGCGCCGGCGGGGGGGCGCGGGGTGCTCCCGGCGGCGCAGCCGGGCCAGGGGCCGCTCGGAGAGCGGCGCTGAAAAGCACAGCCCTGCGGGGAGCTTTGGCCCGCCGACCAAGGGGCCGGTCCCGACCGGCGGGGCTGTAGGGGCCGGAGCGGCGCTTGGGCCCACCGGGGAGGCAGAGGCAGCGCCGTCGGCGCCGGGAGCAGCACGGCTGCCCGGATGCAAAGAGCCGGAGCCTGAACTGCTGCAGCCACGGGGCTGAGGAGCAAGGGGCATGGCTCCCACAGCCCCGCTGCCTCCATGGGACCCTGCCTGCTACGGCGGGTGGCGAGATCCCTACCGCCCCCGGGGTCAGGGGGGCTCAGCCTGCGCTGGGCTGGATGGCTACTGTCGATTTAAACATAGTGAATGTAAATCACAAGTCACCATCACCATTTCCTAGGCAGGTGTCTTAAAATTCAAGATTTTTCAAATTCAGGTATCCCAGAGTGGCTGTGCCACCTTGCACGGCTCCGTGGACCTTGGTTTGAATGCAGGTAGCAGAGAAAACAATACTTGGGAATAACAGCTGCTTGCATGCCAGTGGTACCCTCCATGGTTTCTGCTGTGCCTCTGACTTCTGGGCCCCAAGTACCTCATCCTGGAGCCTACTCCAAAACCTGCCCCAGTGACAGCTCACACTTGTGGCTCACACTGCCACAGCCCGGTCCTCCCATGACATTTACAGTCACTCCAAAGATATTTGCAGTCACCTGCCATGACCCCCCCGGTCCCTCCTGTGATGACCCCAGTTCCTCAGCTCTTCCAGTGTAGCCATGAACAACCCTGGAAGCCTGGATGGGCTCTGGCCACCTGCCTGTCCACAACTTGGCGTTCTTGGGTTGCTTTCAATGAAATACTGTTCTTTAGCAATTGTGACAAAGAATCAGAAATAGAATAATTTTTAAGTGAACAGCTGCATTATCATTCAGCCAAGCCTCCTAGTCAAGTTGTCCATGAGAGGTGGCAAAATTTAAACCTGAAAAGGCTTTAATAAGCCTGCTCCAGAAGGCAGTGTCTTCACACCATCCATCATATTGTCTCGTTTAAAGATGTACTAACAGAAAGCACCCATCCACCACAGCAAGAAGGTAAATTAGCCTAGGTATACAGCTTTAAGCATGTGTGGATACACTACCAACAGTTCTGAGTTATATGCCATTAATACTATTTTTATCTACTTCAGCATATTCACATTTTTACAGTAGGCAGCATGACTAGCGTAAGAGGAGGAATCATCAGTTCACACAGTGTAATTTGAACATCAGTAGATGAAAATAAAAGAAACATTAAAAACTGCTATGGTATCTCCTGCTTTTTTCTGTGCATAAGGGAAAACCACAAAACCCTAAACAAGATCAGCACATGTAAAGGCATATTTAGGATTTAAAGGCTTGCCTCAACATTTCCCAGTCTAGGTGTGGATTTGACAAAGATTAATAGAGGATTTCCCAAACTTCTGAAAGCTGAGCTGCCCTTTATGAAAAGTAGAACTAGTTTTATGCCTCACTACGTTTTACTACCTGTTTTCAAAGGTTTAAATGTCTTAATGTATTCATCTTCTGCTCTGTTCTTGGCTGGCCCTTTGTGACTCTTCCTCCTGTCTTGGGGAACACTGGTGAACATTTTTGGATATACTTCCTTCCCTTGCTTCCATACTTTAAAAAAGAATCAGACTCTTAATCGTAACAATATTGAAAGTGTTATTCTTGGCTCTACTTGGGATGCCTGGGACACTTTTTAGTTCAAAATGATCGTTTCAAATTCTCTGGAAATGCCTTTCTGCCTCTGGCATACATGGCTGCATTTTCATCACAACTCTAATAGCTAGAAATGGACTTCTACAAAATGTAAAGCAAGCCAAGACTCGGGTGAGCAGCTGAAAAGGTTCTGCTGTGTGGACCTTGCTTGTCCTCTCATTTAGGGAAACATTAGGTAAAAAAAGCCTCTGTATTTTTGATTTAATGCATTTGTTTGGGGAAGACTGGATGGGAACTTTTAATTTTATGACTACAGATACATATAGCTATTCTTTTTTTTTTTGCATTGCGATTATTCAGCATAGATTGAAAAGGTAATTAAATTGTTATTTGCTTCCTCTTAGCTACAGAGAGTATATTATCTAAAAATTTGGTCTCATGATAATTAATTTTAGTTACTTAGTATATTTATTGACAAATTAAACAGCTGTCCGTGTCTATACTCTGTTAGAACTGGAAACAGTGCTAAGTTTATCCAGAAAGATCATTGTTTAACCTACACATAAATATTGGATGATGATATGCCTGCCACATTGCTATTGATTTGGCTGAATGGATTAATCCAACACTGTAAAAATACACCTGTTACTTAATGAACTCATGCTGTAATTTTAGAACATTTTCGTACAGAAAATATTAAGTATTTTCTAATGGCAGTATTTTTCAATATTTCAAGAATCACTCTTGAAATAACCCATTCTTCAAGGACTACTGAACAAGAATGTATAAAAATGTCCATAATCTTTCTTATAAAAGGCAAGTGCTCTATACAAACTCTTCAACAACTCCACTTTAGCTGGGAGAAAAAAATAGAGATGTGAAGAAAAAGCCCAATAGTTGGATTGTGAGGGTCAAAACAGGGACACAGATACGGTACATGACTGGCATTGAAGGTGTCTCAGGTAAGAGACACTGTCTTCACACTGTGGGAGATAATCTGAAGACCCTCTTTGTATAATGCTTTTAAGGTAGGTTTTTCCAGTAATACACACATATTAGTGAGAGGCAGTCTATAAACTATGACATAGGTGAGTGTCCCCAACAGGGGAAGAGTTTTTGAAAGGGACCTAGAAAAACTAAATTTCTAAATTGAGAGGTTTTTTTTTAAATGCCAGTCTTCTTGAGTGCCACCAGAAGCTCAGGATCCCATGAAAGATTGGGAAAAACTTCAATTACAATTCTGAGATGACTCATCTCTCCCTAGGTGAACACTGGCAGAAAAGTCTTTTCAGGAAAGCAGCATACAGTATGTTTCAGTGTCATTTCATAAATTAATGCCTTAAGTGGTGCAGAATAATACATAAATAGTTAATGCATAAATTACATTAACTACCCAAATTTAAATTTGCCTCCCTCAAATTCCGAAAATAAAAATACCATTAATAAAATTATTTTAAATGTATTTTAAATACACAATATTTGTATTATGCTTTCCATCCTCACAGAACTGTAAAAAGGTGAAGTCATTCTCAGCACACTCTTACACACTAGAGTCAGCTTCCTTCCCCTTCTTTACAAGAGGAATAACCCTTGCCATACACACAACTGCTCCAGGCTTGAAAAGAGGAGCTCCTTGCCTCAGTTCTGCACATAAATTACCAGGCTGCTCCTCACCAAACACTTAAACAACTTACCCCAGCTCAGCTGAAACCTCAGGAGTACTGGTTGAGGTATGTACCTCCTGCTGGCTGGCTGGCCATACCAAATCAAAGCAAACAACTGTAATCTCAGAATAAATCACATTTCACTTCACTCTTCAATCAGCCCCTTTTGCTCAGGGACAAACAACTTGACCAGCTGTTTGAGAACCCAGGACAAGAAGAGGAGAAAGGATATTCTCCTCAAAGATGAGGGTGTCAGCATGGCCATGACTCATGAACCAGTCTAATGAACAGTATCGTTTTTCTCACACTTCTGGAACCTCTGAGACTGAGGGAGATCTTCAAATGGTTACATTTTTTGGCTTCTCTCTCTTAGTAAATTTCACATTACTATTTCCTATACATGAAGAAAGCTTGCATATTCTACTAGCACTGAGCTGAGAGAATCACATATTACGTATGAAAGAGAAAAGAGCCCATGGCAAAGGACAGATACTGCAACCAAGTTGAAATGTACTAGTCTAAATTACCTCGTTCTTATGCTTGGAAATAAGAACAAGATTATGATGCTGCAGTGCTGGCACTCCAATGCCCAAATGATAGACAAATCTGTGACTGAAAACTGAGTGCTTCGTAGGGGGTCACACTAAACCACAAAGAACTGTTTTCCAAATGTTTTGTCTTAAAAAAGAAAGCTTGGAGAAAAATCCAGATGCCAAGTCATGCAATTTCATTGGTGTCATCAGACTAACTTTATAAAATGCTGTCATTCTTATCAATGCATAAGAATATGGGGCTGAAAAATAACATTCTATCAAGATTCTTACAGAAGGCAGTGGAACAGATGCCCAGAAAAACTGAACTGGGCTCATGACTTACTACTTTTTTCTACTTCCATTGCTACACATGCTAAGTGTACTTGGCACATGGAGTGATTCAGAAAGAAGCTGCTCTATAGTGCCAACGATTCTCTGTAATGAGATACAGTTATCAGTTGATTTATGAATTTCTGCTGCCTGTTCTCATTAAGGGTAAGGCAATTTGCATTCTAGAAGTAAGACTGTTTACAAGAGAACATAGTAATCAAAATTCCTCTAATTCAAGTTTTAGAAATGTACACAGTGAGGCTAGAGGTAGTTCTAGCAATGTGCATAGCTTTATCCATTAAACTCTACTGCAAAGACTCAAGAGAAAGCATTACATCTCCAGTTTTTTCTAGTTTTCCAAATTAGTTTGGAAATATGGCATTCCTATATTTCAGGAATTTAATACGGGAAGAGACAAAATGAACTTTCTGCTTGAGCCTTCTAATACCCTGGTGACCTCCTCCTCCTGGGAGATCCTATGCTGTTAATTTAGATACCATATGCCTCACTGGTCATCAATTCAATTGCTGTTATAGCCTTCACAGGGATTTTGATCGCAATGCCTATAAAACTAATCACTTCCTCTGCCTACTGTTGCTCTACCAGTCAGACAAGCCCCAGCTGATCAGTATTTTCTTATAAATACTTAGAAATAGCACAGTCTAGTCAGCTTTGTTCTTTCTTTTGGTATATGCGTCTCCGCTATCATTTATACACTATTTGCAGTGCTCCAAGTAAAGCAGCAACAACTGGAGAACAGCAGAGGAGGAATGTAGGAAAAAGGAAACAGCTACACAGACTCTGAACTAACACTACTGGTCAGATGTCTGAATGTAAGCCAGCATTTTGAGAGGGGTCCAAAGCACAAGCCTAACCATCTAGGGGTAGAGAAAAGGTAACCTCCAAGCAGACAGCACACCAGTGCTGAGACTGACTGGAAGAGCTAAGAATGAACGTGGAATTACACATGGTAACACTGGGGACACTGATTATGAGAATACCATGATGAATGGAGCAGCTCAGCCTAAGCAATTGATTGAAGCTGTTTTCATCTCTGTGGGGTGTTCTTTAACATTTCACTCTATGCAGTCATATACAGCCACCTCTGACACTCAACTCATACATACATTCAACCTAGATAAGGCGTGGAAACTTTGTCTCCACTTCCCTGTTCTCTCCTGCCACCAGCCAGAAAAGCAATTATTCTTCACAGTTTCCCTTTCTTCTTTTTGTAAACTTCTGTCAACTTGCCAAGTTTAGCAGTGACAGGATATGTAAGGATATACCAGCCAGGTGTGGGAGGAATATTCAGGATATTTTTCTGAGTAACAGGAGTGCAGCTGCCAAGATGGGTGGAAATATAGAAATGGGATCAACAAGCAAAATCTTGTGACAGTCCTGAGTAAGAAGGTGGTAAAACTGCAGTGAGTGTACTGGGAGGAGTTTCAGTCACATTGAGCACATCATCTTTAAAGCATTTATCTTCACAACTCCTCTATAAAGAAATACTATGTTATTATTGCTTTTTTATCAAAGGCAACAGAGAGGATCACATACCTTGTTCTATGTCATATATTAACCCTACTGAAGAGCAGGGAGCTGGACTGATGAGCAGAGGCACACAGCTTGGGACCAAACAATACGATGTTCCACCTAATTTCCCTTGCAAAATCCAAACTCTTTTCTATAGCACTCCCATCCCCTGGTCAGTCTCTTCTGACACTTGTAAACTCTTTTAGCAACTTCTGAATTATGAGCAGTTGCTGATCTTTCAGACAGAGTAAAGACAGACAGAGCAAAACCCAGATAACCTCGGACAAGCAGAGGGGCAGCAATGAGACTGTGGAGGCAATGAGGGGATAAACATGCAGCCTATGCAAATAAAGCAATAAGCCAACACCTATATTTCTACTCCTCCTGGTGGACAGTGATTAGAGCATATGATAAGTAAAAAACCAGAGCCCAACACACTTGCTTTACAAAGACAAAATACACATTAGGTGGGCTGTACTTAACAACCAGATGGGCTTCTGTAACACTGAACATACTGAGCAGAAATAACTAGATACTTGCTTACTTTTACAGCCCATCCTTTCTCTGCTTTAGCAAACTCTTCACTACAGGATTCTGTCCAAGGCACTAGTTTCATTTGCCAGTCATCAAAACAACCACTCTCAGTGGTGATGACCTCCCTGCAGACAGATCTGCAAGGTTTGCTCCTGAAACAGCTTTGGGAATTAAGTAACGCTATCATCTGTATTTCCTTGATCTCACACATGGTAGTAGTTAGAAGAGCTAATTTTCCTCCACCTCAAGCAGACCCTCTTTCTATGCCAGTTTTCTCTTCCCCTCGGTCAGTGTTCCACCAACTTTTTCCAGTGAATCCTTCTACTGCTGTATATGATCAAACATAGTGAATCTGATGCTCTGCAAATACATGAGACATAAACACACAACTATATTGCTGGATCAGCTAAGTTTTGGGACAGTTTTTTCCCTTACCAGCATCTTGTTGGTCCATATTTGGCTGGTTCCCTCTAACAGTCTTATAGGCATTATTTATGAGGTAACTGGCACGTTCACATAATGGAAGTCTGGAGAGTACAAAAGAGGAATAGAAGTTTGGGGTATTTTTCGCTCCTGACCATTCAGGAGAACTTAGAGGATGTGGACAATTATTTCTCTCTAACCCTTGTTCAGCACCCTTCCTTGATGTCCTAAGTTTCAGTCCAGGTTTTGTTGTTGTCCTTTATCAATATACGTTCATATACAAAGAGCTAAATGAAGACTCCTAGGATATTGAGAACAAGTTTGTATCCCTGCCTCTCAAGAGTGTATGTGAGCTATTGGTAAACACAATTTTCCAGCTACTGATTAATTATTTAGTTAAAACCAAAACCAGTGTGATTTTAATGAAAGTACCCGGTTTAGTCTGGCTGAGCAGACAGATTACATATTTAATTGTAAATGGGCTGTACACATCTGAGATCTTCACATACAGAGAAAATAATAGTATCTATATTTAGATATTTGAGAGAAGCAAGGGTTTTTACAAGATTGATCCGGAAAAATCAAAGTGATATATTTTGATCTTTGCGTATTTTTCTGATATCTCTTGCTCTGTTTAATTTGAAGGTGAAAACTTGAATATGTTAGAGATACCCATCTCTGTCCAGTTTGTCTAAATAACAAAATAATTTCTTGCAATGTAATGAACCCCAGTAAAAGGGGAAAAGTTGTTTTTAGACTACGTCATTCCCACAATGAAGAAAAGAAAGAAAACTGTCTCCTTGGATGAAGGATTACCACTGTTTTTGCTTTAATATGCTTATAAAAATGATGGATAAATCAAAGAAAAGATATTTACATCACACCATCTAGTAGCATATTTACAGAGAGACACCTGGAGAAACTTTTGCTAATAATATATACTATATATCAGCTACTTCTAATTTTTATCATCTGCTTTGTAGTCTATCTTTCTGAAGTTAAAACTGCTAAATTTCTAGCATGCTGAACAATTACTATTTTTGAAAATTATTAATTCCAGAATTGTTTTTTTCTTGTGCTGATATTTTCTGTAAACTTATGACAGGAAAGACTTTTTCCAAAACTTACAGTAAGATGTAAGATAATGATTATAAAATAATAATTTAAAAACCTGAGACTGATGAAGTACTGCAGGCCTACAAAAACCAAAAAAAGATGTTTTACTTTGAACCATCAAAAACTGAAGATCTTTTTTTTTGTGATCTTTGAAAGGGGAACTAGATCTCAAGATACAGATGGTATTACAGCAATTTCCTATTATAGAAAAGGTAGGAATTTTATACCTGGAACATTTTATTTGCCTTTACTTTTGTAATTCAAATTACTAATTCATTTGTAATTTTCTTCTAAACAAACCTATTTATAGTTGCAGTAACTTTACCAACTTGCCTGTTCAAGAGTCTTCCAAAGCATCTCAAAAGTGGTTTTCTACTATAGGTGTTACATACATTTTAAGACACTCTGCAAGATGATTTAATGCTTTAATAGTTTATGATGAGAATAATCTTCAAAATTTACTAAAGGTTGCCTCTGCCATGAGGCCTCTATCATGTCTTTTTTCTTCCTGTCTCAAGCAGCTTCCTCTCTTTTCTTCTAAGTCTCTCTCACAGAAGTTTTCTACTCCATTGTTCCCAAGTCTATTAATTCCCTTATGAAAGACCATTAATACTTCTCTCTTCATGTCCATCCTTTGAAAGTCCTCTTCCAAGTGTCACCCAGAAATTGGATACAACAGAGATTAGCACTGTAGGAAGGCACAGGGTGAAACAAGAAAGCTTTGCCCTCTCAGAAATAACAAATTATGTGCTCTCCATTTGGTTCCATGCAGCAGTTGGAAGAAGCAGTGAAGCTGGCACCTTGTCACTGCACTGTGGCAGGGACAATGAAGACTCTGCCTCTAATTCTTTTAACACAAAGGAAGACAGAGAGAAAAACCATGACCATGTTTCCTGCATGTTGTGACTGAGCAGAAGAAATGGCAACAGAAATTTCTGTAGGAAATACTGAAATTTCCCAAGGAAATACCTAATAGTCCTCAGAGTATTGTCCATAGCTCAAAAATACCTTAAAAGAAGGAAAAGCAGCCTTTAATTCAGTCAAATCAATACCTGTCATAAACACAGTATTTCCTTTGAAAGTTTGTATCACTTCTAGCCTGTCAGCAACATTTTCAAGTACTATGTGTATGTAGTTCTCTTAGAATCAAAGGAAAGAAATACTTACAGTCTCAGAACTTCCATGTGCAAATTAAAAAAAGAATTAAAAAGAGTAATCTATAAATGGAACAGTGACTGGAATTTCTTTCTGGAAGCACTGTATTGAGTTACTAATGAGTTTCTAATAGAGAAAACTCTTTCAAATTGCTTATACCTGGTGGTTTAATGACAGGTATGCTCACCTTCTTCAATTGTACTGTTGCACAGGGAGTCCAGAATGTTGTCCTTTTTGCCTCCTATTTTCTCCATTATTTGCAGATATACTCTAAAAATCATTGGGAATTTCCAGCTTAAGTGTAAAAAATGTGCAGATCTAGGTTCAACAAAGGTAGCCATCTCTAACAATCTCAGCAAACACAACACGGCTGACAGCTGAATGTTACCAGTGGGGCCTCAGAAACAGGGCTTAACAATCTTGTTTAAGATCACAAGTTCTCCACCAACACTTGAGCCACAGAAGAATGCCCATTAGCTTCTATAAAAGCAAAATTGGTAGGGTTTTGTGGTTCGGTGGAGGGCCTGAAAGGCACACACAAGCAGACACACACCAACACGTTGGAGAGTACTATAAATTCTTAAATTTAAATAATTTTCACTCTTTTCTTCCTCTTGATAATATGAAATCATGCTTTGTTTCAGTTAAAAACATTTTTTTTCTCTACATTTAATCACGATAATATTTCTTTTTGTTTAGCTCCCACTAGTCTCTTTACATAGGATTCAGTATGATTTTATATTGTGAAGAAAAAAACATTCTGTAGCTAGAGTTGTTTTGTTCCACTCTTGTTTTCTTTAATCTTTTGTTTGATGCATGGAAAGATGCTAACCTTTTTGTACTATCTTAACCGTAGTGATCCAGGAGCAAAGCAAATGAGATTTAGTAGATATGTTTCTGTTGGCATTATTAAACTTCATATGCTTTGTATGTAGGCAACATGTTTTATTTCTCTTAACCTGAAAGAGGTTTCTGTCTTATTGTTGCAATTTATTAAGGGCAAACAATCTAGGGCTTATAATAGGCCTGTAGGCAGAACAAAGCCCTTGTCAAATGGAAGGGTTGGCTGCTCAGCTGGGTAGCATGTAAATGTGCAAAAAGAACTGTTCTGTTCAAAGACACTAGACATGCTTTTTAAATAAAACATCTCGTATAATTGAGAGTTGCCATTTAAGTGTTGTGTTAGAAACGTTAATTTAAAAAAATTAATTTAACTGAAGAAATACAGTTGCAGTGAAATTTTTTTTGTTACCTCTCATAATAAATAAAATCCCACGTATCACTGAGGCTTTTATTAGAGGCTCAACGTAGTATGTTTCTCAAACAGCAGTTTATTGTCATTTTATAACACTGTGTTATGCAAGTTCAGTGACTGCTGTACTCACCTAGGCAGACTGTGTAAACCTAATCTTATCCAAAAGGTATTTTTCAATTTTAATATGGGAGATCACCCTGCCTGTTTCTTTCACGTAGTATCATGTCTCAAAAAGTAAGACAGTTTCTCATTCCACAGTTCATTTAAAATTTCTCATTATGTGCCTCTTTGAATGAGTTGAAATTAAAATGACAGATAAAGATAACAACATAATAGGCATTTTTTTAATGCACTGGTCCACTTGGGCACAGGCAGTTCTTTTTTTCTCTTCTGTTGAAATACATAATCAGGACAGTATCATCAATTAGATTTTTCACTTTAACTTTTCATAATGTTTCCAGACTTCTCTATTTGGCAAAGACAATTGGGACAGATTTCTTTATTTTTTCCTCTGGCCTAAAATTCAAAACCCCCCACTTCCCAAACTGTTACCACCGAAGAGTTTATTAAATGGCTGAAAAAGACAGCTGGTCCCACCATCTGTTAAAAATTTTCAGGGGCCAAATGAAACAGGTTACACCTTTAGCCATGCCAAGTCTTCCAATACCCCCTCCCTCTCACAGCCTGTGGAGGGCTAATCTGAATTTCACGCTCTGATTTTGCTATTGCTAATGTCTGAGCTTCTTATGTGTGCTTCTTGTAGTTGCTTATATTAGTTCTCTAGCAGTATCAAAAGCTCCCCTCTCCTTTCAACCGAGCTCATTTGCAATCAAGGAATCCTGGGTCTATAGTCTCCTTTAAAATAAGATACTGTACCTTGAAGGAAACCCACAGAGAAGCTAATATCTGACTTTTTTGGAGTAACAGAGAAAACCAGGAGTATGTTTCTGTTGTTTTGCAGCCACTTTTCTATAAATGCTAATGGAAGTAATTCAGATGTGCCAACAAAGACAGAATCTGCAACACACTGCAGGTGTGAGGGGGCTGAAACAAAAGGGATGCTAACCCTAATGGTATTTCTTGTCATTAACAATTCTTTGATGTTCATACTCGAGGCTCTCTTTTATCTTGCGGTTTTTCAGCCATCTTTGTTAACATGCAGTGCAACTAAATCTTTTTTTCCTTAACCTTTAAAGATATCTACAAAATGTTTATGCTAAGTTAGTTTCCATAGCATCTATCTGTAACATACACTGAAGTAAAATGAAATAAAGCTTGTAAAGTTATTATTAAAACATCAGTAAGTTCCTATCATTAAGTGAAAGAAGCAGATCAATAAAAAGAAGCTCTTAATGTTACTTTAATAAGGATGAGTTTCTTGTAACAGGACTGGGGATTAACTTCAGTGTAACAGAAGCAGTGTTTATAATATAGTGGCTATGTTGATAAGAACCAGTTTGTTTTACTTGTACTCATTAAAAAAAGAATTAAAAATATCTGTAAGTTCCCATATTTAAAAAGCATTAAAAATCCAATATAATATATTTAAAGACATTCTAATTTTCCAGAAGGGATTTCTCTACCACTAAGTGGGCAGTGGCATTCAGTCAAGGAGCTGTAGGTGGAGATTCTCCACATCCATCTGTCTTTCCATAACTTACAGATGGAAAAACACTGTTGTCTTTTAAAAGGTTCAACTCAGTAGGATGACAGTAAAATGAAATGAACAATCAAAGCAACCAAGATGCCAGTCTGAGCTACTGCACAGCACTACTAGCAAACCCAGCGTCATGTCCTGTTAGATCACATCCCATTTTATCACAGCCCGTTGCATTATCGTTGCAGCCTGCTGGAATGTTAAATGAGCAATGTAATCAATCAATACCAATTTCCAATTGGAACTCAGCTGTAAATCTGTACTGAGTTGAAGATGCTAGAGATTGTAATACAAGTTATCAAAAGTTACAGTTTTATGAAGCCTCACATTTTGTTTTTCTTTCAAAACTTCATTTCTAACAGGTCAATTTAATCAAGTAAATTAAGTCTGTGCCTGCATTAAGTACAGGACTTACCTTTGAATTTGAATGTAAACTTCCATCAAACTAATCCTACAGAACAAGAACTGAGTGCTCATTCCTGGGGTAATAGAAATTACAAAACTAAAAGTTTCTGTTTCAAAGATTTTGCGGTCTCAGTAAATGCCATTTTGTCATTGAAGTCTTTACATAATCTCTCCAGTTGCATAACTGTGGTAATTTGTTGCTTATAACAGGGAGCAGCAGCAAAACCAAAAATCACTAAATAAACCATGTCACACAATTCTGTGGAAGTACCTCCTGTCCATTCCTTTCCCATTGCTAAGAGCCCCAATGTAGCCTCTCCATCTCACCAGTTCTCAGCTGTACCGTGATGCTATACTCCAGCACCCAGCTTTCTGAGGATCATTTCCACCAGAACCTCAAGGTTCTGCTACCCTCATCGTGGCCTCAACCATCTCCACCAGTGCATTAGATAGCATGGGGCCCCCAGTCCTACTATTCCAGTTTTAGATAGGTCTTCATCAGAGACTTGCCATGATCAGTAGCACAACAATTTTTGGAAACAGCTGTGACAGGCCAGCCTGCCTCCCAGCACTGAACTCCAGCCCAGTGGATGACATCCTGTCTTTTTTGTGGTGATATTACTTTCACTTAAGGATCGAGATGAGATTTTCACTGGTAATGGGTCAGAAATCGAGGTTTGGATCTTTTGCAGAAAAAAGCACACATGTTGATCTACCTACTTGCCATTTCCAATTGCCAACTATATTATAAAATCCTAGTTAAATTATTGAAAAAATAATATCTCTCTGCAATTTAATTAAAAAATAAGCCTGACAAACAAAAGCAAGAGATTTATCTATTACTGGCCTGATCAATAATATGTAATCTGGTTTCTGGAAACATTACTCCAAGATATGCTTTTCATTTATCTGCTCCTATGTCCTTTAGCATCATAGCATGAATACTACAATAAACAGTTCCATGATAACACAATGTATATATTTACTGTTCTGGCTGACCTTGGATTTATACATGTAATAAAATAATATTCAATAATTCTTGACAAATCTATTAAGATGAATTAGGCATTGGCCTGTGTATTTAAAGACACAGTGCTCTAGTATTATGAATTGTCAATGTTCTCCCTTATCTGTTCCAGTGCCCATCACAAATGAGACACAAAGCCTCTCACTGAGTTCTGTAATCTTTAGCCCTGACGCAGAGGGCTGCTCCCCAGCCTTTGGTTTTCACAGCATCCTGTGTTACTTTCGTCAGTTTGGGAGTACTGCTTTGTTGTCAAGCAGAAACAGTTTCTGTTAAGTATGCATTCTGCTACAACTCCTCCTAGGGTGAGTACTGTTAAAGACAAGGTGTGTTATCGAAATGTATTTCTACTGTTAACAACAAAACTGACATTACTTCCCACATTTTGTTGCCAGAGCTAAAATTAGGATGGATAAGTTTAGTATGTGCCATACCTCGTGCATATATCGGTACTAAAACCACTTACCCATGTCTCATAGGAGGATACTTTTGTGCCATATGGCTTTATTTTCAATTGTATACACTATATTTATCTGGTTAACCTGAAGACATTTAAAAATTCCAGTTTGGCTGTCTCTCAAAATTCTCCTTCTGTGTTGAGACAATTAAAACAGGAATGAGAAATAAGAGTATAGTAGACTTATTTATCTCATTGCTAACTACTTTACAACAAAAAAGCAATATTCCTATATAATTACAAATCTTAGAACAGGAGGGGATAAACATTCAATTATAACTTTTTCAAAGGTGAAATTTTAAAATTTGGACTTAAATCCCATTTTCACATCAATTTTTACATGGTGTAAAATGGAGAGTAGTACCACCCAGTTTTACATTATTTATAGCTAAATTTTTTAAGCTTCTAAGTAACAACAAGTCTTTGGATACCCTGATAGGGGCCACTTAAAAGACCTTCAGTGCACAAAAGCCCTTTCCACAACTCTTACAGTGTATGGGTGAGGGAGGTCACATTGAGGGCAAATTTAAGATGGCTGCAATTTACTCCTGTACTAAGGCCCCTTTATGTTACTAAAGTGATGTAAATGCCTAAGTCAGAAGCACATTTAAAATTACCAAATGAAAGGGGCTGATCTCCAAAAGCCCCCTGCCCGATTTTTTCTTGGCACAGAGACAAGTTTTTAAGCTGCCATAACTGAAAGGCAGAAATTGTCCTCAGCAAGAACCAGTTTCTAGTGCCATTAAGGTCTCCAGAAGAAATCTACTAAAATCCCTTGTTGAGCTTCATCCTTTTCTCTCCCATCTGCTGAAAACTGTTTAATATATTACACACTGTCTAAGACATTTTCTTCTACCTAACAGGATTTAAACTCTTTACTTTTATAAAATATTAAGAACAGGATATGTTATGAACTCTTAAGCAAAATACATTAATATTTCAGGATAGTATACATGAAAGGAAATAAATCAGAACAATGCTTCAATGGTATCAAAGCCAAATGAGAAAATCTAAGCAATTCACATTGACACGCTTCTACTGACCAGGATCATCATACTGGCATGCCTCCTGTACTCCTTTTCACGCACAAATCAATCAACCCAAACACGCACTTCTATCAATATGATAACAGAAGGTCAACTCTTTGGTCAGTCTTAATGTGACTGCATGGCTCTACAGCAAGACTTTTAATAATCAAAAAGCATACATGTGCTCTAAAATCAGGATGAGAGAAGACCACCTCACAAGGTCATCTGCTGAGGATGAAGTGAAAACAAACAAGGAAAGGGGGTAAGTTAGGAAAGAATCAAATACACAGACTGACTTTGTGCACAATGTTTAGCTAAGAAGCAGCAAGAATGAAACCATACTACTCAACAGCAGCTTTTAGGTAGTAAATTCAGTCTTAAAGTATTAGTGACACTAACTAATTTGAAGAAGTATAGCAGATGTAGATAGTGACATTGCATATAACACGGAAAACATTGTACTCTATGCTTTCCATGCAATCAAAGACTGCTTAAAATCTCTTTGAAGTCCATTTCTGATGGCTGGGATTGATATGAGCTTAACAATTGGAAGAAGAGAAAGGAAGAAACCTAAGGGATGTACCTGGAGAGTTTTTGCATTTTGCCTGTGCTTTATTCCTTATTGTTCCGAAGCTGCTCTTGTTAACCCGGGCCCCCATTCAGCAAAGCACTTAATCATGTGCCAAAATTTCATTGATTTCAATGGGACTAGGCTTTGGCTTAAGTGCCTCACTGAATTATATATTATTTTTCACTTTCCCTTACTTCTTTATGAACTTAACTACTCAGAGTAATGCATTACTCAGTGTAAGGTAAACTGTTGGTTTTTAGGCAGGTGACATAATACCTATCTGGAAACCTCACTGCCATTTAACTAAAACAAATGATAAACTCTTAACTATGCATAATGATGTGAATTGCAGTAATAATAAAACTTTATTTTCCCAAATAGTTTTCAAAAAGGAAGGATGGAACCAGAAAGAATCAATATTGCTAGAACTCTGTGTGGTCTATGCCAACGGAGGAGTAGAGCAAGTAATCTGACTGCTTAAAAATACTGTTATTTTCCATCTAGATATGTTAGAAATGAACAGAGAATTTATACATTGCATAGGAAAAGTGACATAATTTTTGATGAGTTATCATAACAAATACTCATTCTTGTTACATTTTGACAAAATGTAAAGAAACTGATCTGTAACCATGCATTCATATTAGTTGCCATTTCTATTTGCGCTGCATTTTTTAATGCCATTAATTCATCTGCAGCTATTCACCAATTCTCTGTTGTTTAAGGAGTTCCTAAATTTCAAAGGCTCTTAAGTGCCTTTAAAGTACACCTACCCAGATGTACATCAGAGGAGAACGAGGAGTGAACTGAAAGACCAATGTCTGTCAGGATTATAACTTCCAGCTTCAACCTTCTCTCACATTTTGGGTGAAGAATGACTGAAAAATTTTTCTTCCTGGAATCCTTCGCTCATCCTCATCTGCCCGGCCTAACTTAATTTCTGTGTTTGTTAGGAGAAACAAAGCTTCTGTGGAACTATCTATTTTATTATCTTTTCTTCTTTTGAACCCTATTCTGGTTTAGGGATACCCTGACTGTGCTGCAGTGCATGTGGCAGTGGCCACTGTGACAGAACAAGCAGCGGACTGGTGGACAGGCCTCCAGAACACAGAGGTTTAATTCTCACCCCTCAGTTATGTCAGGTTCATATATTCCCAGTGGTTTTTAGCTCAAATGTCTAGTTTTATTATGTATGAGTTCACGTTTATGCATTTCCCCTAATTGCTTAGGTATGAGTTCTAGAAGTTTCCCCCTTCTTCGATGCTTCATTGGTTAGTTCATGTAATCCCCTCCCCTAAGTTACCCCCACTGGTTGTTCCCCTGTTGTCTCCTCCTCCCTAGTCAAACCCCATTGGTTGTTTCCCTTTGTTCCACCCCTCTCCACCCCCTGTATAAAACCCTGTGTATTCCCTATCTCTAGCTTTTGTCACTGATCCTTCAGCATGGTTTTATCCGTGGACCCTCTACCTGCAATAAACCAGCTGGAACCTATACAAAGGTCCCTCTCTCGTCCTTTGCCTCCGCCGACGCTTTTTCATCATTGCTGTTTGGGGCTTGCTCCTTGCCAAGGAGCCAGCTTTTTCCTGCTCGCTGCAGCTACACCAAGGATGTCTGCAGCTGGACGCTGTGCGGCCCTGGGCAGCCCCCAACAGCGTCACGACTACACTTGGGTCTCATTTCTCGTACCACCTTTCCTTGTCCTGTGGTCAAAAAGATGATACCAGTGAACACTGATAGTAAGAAATTATGTAGCTTAAGGAACAGGTGTGAGGTGCATCTCCAGTAGGAAGATCTATTAGCACAGATAAGGGTAAACCCATTGGAGTGGAGATAAAAACAAGGATCATAACTAGGTCTGTAAAATAAATGGTCAGATTTAATCAGTATAGTTCTTCAAAAAAGAAAAAAAGAATCATTTTGAGCAAATGTGTAAGGCAGTAAATGTGAACATTTTATTTCCAAAGGTTTTTGACAAGAGCTTGTCTGGAAAAGAAGCAAAGAATGGTCACAGATCAAAACTGTGTCTCTGAACCAGAAATGAAAGATTAAGGTGAAATAGTTGGCTTCTGCCATGGAAACAGTAAGTGGCAAAGAATCTCAGTATTCCATAGAAAGTGACACACTGTTTCATTAAGGATTTTCAAAGAAAGTGAAAAGCAAGTAGAAAAATTTGCAGGTGACTTTTTTCCCTCCTGCTATGTACAAGAGGGCTGTGGAAACGTAGGAGTCATTGGAGCCCAGAGATACAGCTTAAGGAATAAATTAAATATTTGCATGGATAACAAGAATAACTAGTCATAATGATGGTTTTAGTCACAAGGACTATTTGAAGCAGTGTGTGAAACATTAGCCTTAAAACTGTTTTACTTCTTATATTTGAAATAATTCCTCAAGTTAGACTTAGGGTAAACGAATACTTTATAAGAAAACTATTTGCAAGGTAAACTGAGACACAATTGTATTTTAGATGATTTTACTCTGTACATTTTTCTAGTGTTAAAAGTCATACACAGCAGAGAATGTTATAAAGGACAATGTTTAATATCGGTCTAATGAAATACAAAACATTTCCACTATGACCCCAAATGAAAATTTTTAGTACAGTACAGTGTTCTTTTAATCTAGATCAGTTCCTTGATCTTACTTTTCACACAGCTCTACCAGCAGTTGTGCCAGCACAACAGAAGGGATGGCACAGGGTGGGAACAGCAGCCAGGGGAGGGGAAAGCAGGAAAGAAGGGGTCAGAGTTGGATAAACTAACCTTGCTGCTAAAGAAATGTGTCCATTATCAACATCAACACATACAGGTAGTGCTGTTCCCCTTTACTGGAATTGTTTATAGAAATACAGCTAAATGTGACAGTGTACAGCTGCAAACCCAGGTCTAAATCAGTGAACTAAAGTAACTGGCTAACATGGTATTTTTAACATATTATATAAACACACATAAACAAAGTTAACTGGAAGAGATTATCAGCAGGAAAATACTCTTACCAGTATTAGTCAATAGAATAAGTGAGGTTCAGCTTTCAGCAAAAGACACATCTCTTGAAGAAGGCGGAGATGGGGAGCTGAGGATATTGTCATCTTCAGGGGTAGATTCAACAGCTGACAATGATTCGTAATACTCATCCTCTCCATCCAGTACTTTGATTTGGCTTGAAAGTAAACAAACAACACTCCTTAAGTTAAAATTTAACTTTGTCAGTATCTTCAGAAATAGAAACTATTCTGTGGATGTAAAAATGAAAAGCCCTAGTATAAGAATGGAAAAAAAAAAAAGATAGGATGATTTGATGAGAAAGATACAGCTTTTATACATATTTCAACTGCTATTACATTTTATGATTATATTCTGAATGGTTCTGAGGATCAGTAAAATGCAATATCATCTTTCAGTTTGGGAGTATAGAATGATAGAACAACTATTTGCATCAAATAGACATTTAATTTGAGCAGTGTGGCTTTTTTTGTCTGTATATGTTCCACAAGTAGGATATGATTTTGGTATCGTATTTCAGATGATGGTTTGCTGTGAATACGAGCCAAAGACTACATCATCAAGTTTTGGGAAAAGCCCTATTGACAGAAAAGGGCTTTCATTTTTTTGTGATGTATGATGAGCACTGCAGTCTCATGTTAGTGTTTCTATTCCCAGAATACAAACTTTCTTAAACTAGGAGAGGGAGAGAAAATAAACCAAATCATGCACAGTCATGCAAAATTTTGTGCTTTAACCTTGACTGAAAGATGTTCTGTTCATACAGTTACATTCAGAAGATTAATAAAAACCAGAGGAAATAATACAGAAGGTCCTGGTAAATTTTTGGACTAAATGTGTCTGCAAGAACAAGCATCCATCAGTTCTCTCCAGTCTACGTGATCAGGCAAGGAAATATTTTGGCAATTGTATAGGAGCCAGCCTAGTTTTTTCTACCTATACCAGGTGGTAACTGCTCATGTAACAATGAGAACTGACTCAGTTCAACAGAGAAGGAGCAGCTCCCCTTTCTGCGGAGCGGCCTCTCCATCAGCTCCTCACGTGTGCTCCCCCAGGAAGGCAGAGGCCCATTGCGAGTGTGCTGCTGCAGGGCAGGCAGGGCTTCTGGCCATGTTCTAGGTCACAGACCCTCAGTTCCAACACCCTTCACCTGGCACCTTTCACTAGTGGTAAACACACTTAAAAATACGAAGAATACTATTTTTTTTTGGTAGCAATAGTATGCAGAGAGACGTGGGGAGCATTTTTTGTAAGAATCAGTTCTAGTGTCTGCAGACAGCAGTACATGCAAGTTTTACATTTGCTTCTGCAGAAAATGTCCAATGTCAATGCACAGAAATATGTTAATTGTTTATTTTTAGAAACCTCTCTAGAAAGTTTTGCATATTCTGTAATATCACAAAGGACTTCTTCTGTTTACAGTTGCTTAGAACTAAGAAGATAGATATTTACCCAAGTTTTCTTGGCTTCCTCTTGCTCCCTTGATATTCTAGAGTTCCCTGTGGAGAGGGCCAAGAACACACAGTCAAAGCAAAGCAGCAAGTCGTTAATTTTTAATTCAAAGTGATTTTGTGTTGAATGCAAGCAGATGCTGATAATATCAGAAGTCACAGCATAATTTTTTTGATCAAAGGGCTCAAGTGAGCCTGATGAAGCATGCATCTTGCTCGTCTTTGATAAACCACATCAATTATTCACCGTGAAGGCAGACATCCTGACATGAAAGCAACAGATAAAGAGCATAAGCACATGTTCAAGACGAGAGCAGAAGAACGTGGGGGTGGGGCTGGAGGGGCTGAAACAGGTATTAATAACAGAATTATTAACTGGAAACAAAGCCAGTAAAACAGCTTTATTGCCACTTTGAACTCACATTTAACTGGTTATAGTACATGTTGTCCTCAGGGCTACTCAGCATTTTGGGCTGCTGACATCGTCGACGAGGTGTTCTCAGCTTCTGTTCAAGACAGTTTTCTGAACCTACAGTAAGATAACACAATTTAGTTTTAAGCTGTGCCAGGTGCTGTGAACGTCTTAGCACATTTTAGTCTGTAAACAGTCTTTTCTTCTGTCCTATTTGGTCCTGGATTTATTAGCAAGTCTGTTCTATCCAAAGCAAGCAAACAGAAATTTGGGAATCTTTGTTTTCTCTTTTGAAACTTAGCTCAAATGCAAGTTTTTATGCAGAACTTCATTTTCACTTTTTAACATTTTTTATTCTTCCATATGTCTATATCACACAATTCCTTATTCCTTTCACACTTTATCTTAATATCTTCTGTTATCTAAGCAGGAAATGAGGTATATTGTGACTAGCTAAGGACGTATCATTCAGCAGCAACAAAATAGTTTTTCTACAGTAGACAGTAATAAAGTCTCTTGACTGATGAGACTTAGTCTATTATCATCATTTTCATTATAAAAAGACTACCTTCTTGAAACGGCTCTCTGTTTAATCAGATTAACCGAACCAGTTTGGAATTACACTTTCTTCATATAATTTGTGATGTGCTATAAAGTAACAGTTGCTTAAAGTCATCTGGAAAGCAGAATTTAAAGATGAAGGAAGTATTTCAGAAGAGTTTCTGAAAAGAACAAACAGCTTGCTGGTTTTTTTTTTTTTTAGTATTAAGGAGAAAAGACATTATGGTGTGCTATATTCTGTTTTACTGGGTATTTTCCATGGTACATACTTTGCATTACAGGATAACTATTTTCAGGATAAGTAAATTACTACAAGATACTGTGGGGGGTAAGGACAGGTAATTTACTTTTCAAATTATTCTTGCAATGCCTTTGGCTTTTCTTGTATCTCCCTGTTGAAAATTATTTTAGTGACAATATGAAGAAAACCAGGGTTTGGCAGCACTGAAGGAAAAATATACATCTTATACATTTGCATTCCATACTGCACAAGGAACTTGCTCCTATACAAAAGGCCAGCACAAAGATCAAGTAGCATGAGTTCCTTTAAACACTTCAAAACTGAAGTTAATATGGCTTTTGCAGATGCAGGGCTCTTATCTCACAAATCCATTGACAAGATCTGGCTTTAAGGAGCAGGTAACATTACAAAGGAGGTTTGTTATGCACTCAGGCTTACAGTTTGTACCTGCAATCTGAACGAGATAGAGGAGATGTTTGAACTTTGGCCTTTTCAGCCAAAAGACTGACTGTTCTAAGAGATTTTCTCTCTTTCACTGTCTTTCTCCCTCTCAACAATAACATTTTAAAGATAATAATTTCCTCTCAGTGTGCAACTGCAATGTCTGCGTGGGAGAGGAGCACTTGTTCCATTCTGTCACAAAACCTGGGAGGGATGGTGGTTAAAAGACCACCAGGGAACTGACTGCAGAGCTGGGTCTAAAATTCAAACCCAATTTTATAGAGAAAGGTTATATTTATCCACTAACACAGAAAAACTTTAAAATAATACACTCATGCTGCTTGCTAATTTAATACCCAATGCTTCAATACTTTATACGTTGAAGTTAAGTAAACCTTCATATTTTTGCTAAAGAGATTGTGATGGCTGAGCCAGAACCTTTGCTACTTGCTGTATTGTATACAACCAGACAAGGCAGAAGCTGTACCAGGAACTACTTGTGAGGAAATTGGGTGCCCAAATATCTGTTTCTTTGAAAGTTTTTTTCACTATGATTTAGATAGGATATAAGTGCAATTTTGTTCTCTCTGAAGTCTGAAAATGTTGTGGAAGACCTGTCATAACTACATTCTAGCCTCTGTCTGTTTTGAAAGTTACTCAAATTGATCTTAAGAGCTTTCTCTCTCAGGACAGCAGGGTCTGCAATTTTTGCACGCAATGTTTTCAGTCGCAAGGCCATTTGAGTTTTTTCTTACAGCAATATAGTTTTTGAATACATCTCAATGAATATTTTTTTTTATTTTAGAAAGAGGCTGGTATGAAATCAGGTCCTCACTGTTTTGCATCATTTCACACACCTCTCTGCAGCTTGCCAGAAGTAAAAACACAGCCCACAAATATTTAGAAATTTTTAAACAGTACAATAATGTGATGGAGTGTTCTTTTTTCCTTTCCCCTAAATGCTCTTGAGGCCTTCACATTCTTTTTTTTCAAAACACACATATATATAGGTTGGGTTTTTTAATGTCTTTTATTCATTTGGATTCTGAGTCACTAATATTTTGCTCTACCTTTTTATCCTGACACTTAATTATTTCTGTGTATCCTACGGGTGGTCTGCAGCTTGTGTTCTCCAAAGGAAATACCCTTTCAGTGGGCCCATTTGTCTTAGTTGCACACTACATGAACAGTACAAAATCTGGTAACATTTATCATAAACTACCATATCTGGAGAAAATGGTATTAACATGTGCTCAACACTCAGCAGTTGCATAGGCATTTTAAATGCTGTTCTAAAATATTTTGCTTTGATGACAAACTTAAAGCCACCAATAAGAAAAAAGTCACTTGTAATTCAATAGCAATAGTAGCAGCACCAGTATCATTAACAAGGTATTGTCTATACTGCACAGAAATTGTGCCAAGTGCCTCTGGCATGTCCAGGCTCCTTAGTTTGCTACAAATTTAGAGACCAGATGAGCAAGTGTGAGCACATGCACTTTCTTCATGTTGTCATTTAGCACCACTTTTAAAGAAAGAGATCTGACCCCCTTTTGTCTGGAAGAAAACCTTTTCTTGTAACTCTGAGCACAGAAATTCCTTAGGCTACAATTCCTTATTTGATAAATCCCTTACTGCAGTGAAGAAATAACAGAGAGTAGGCAAAATGCTTTCTGCCAAGTGCACTACATCAGCTGATCTAAGTGTAGAGTTGCTGAGGTTCTGGGCATCCTCCTCTCGCTTGAGCTCAGAGAGGCTGACACATGTGGGTGAGCAGGCTCATATGGATGCTTCCCTAAAGACACCACTAAATTGATGTTGCTTGCAGTGAAGGGAAATAGAAAGTGGCCAATGGATCAATCTGTTGGAGTAGGACGTACTTACAAGTAAAGAAACTGATGGTGTTTCTGTTTAGACCTCTATTACCACTATTGGTTATCCTTTTTTTTTCTCTGATACATAAGAGCCCAAGCCAAAAAACCAGGACCTTGCAGAGCTCAGACAGATTAAAAAGATATCTTTTTTCAGCTAAATGCAAAGTTGAACGTTCGAGATACATTTTTATGAACTGGGAATTGCATAGCTGGAAAGCAGTGTCTCCAGGAGAGACTTGGGAACTACAGATATTCAGCTGAATATGAAATAGACTGGGTGCAAAGAAGAGAGGACTACTCAACAGAAACAGGAAAACAGTTTTATTGTTGTGAACAGAATTATTTTAAAGTGGATGCAATAAAGGGCAGAATGTTTTGAGAATGGGAAGAATTTGAAATCTGGAAAATCTGCCATATGGAGAGAAATATAAGAAGACTGTTCTACTTCATTCTTTTCAAAATAAGATTAAGAGGTGATTTGAAGCAAGTGTAAACCCCTATATAGAGGTGGAGGGTTTTTCACATTTGAAAACAAAAGTCTAGACTAACTAATGGTCAGAAGCAGAAGAAAATTTTAGACCAGAAATGCAACACATACTGAAAGCAATCAATTAGGAGAAAAAATATTTAGCAGTACGATGGAAACTCAGGTTGAGACTTGAAGCTTTTAGAAAAGGTATGTTTTGACTTAAGCTTGAAAGTATTGAAGATGTGACACAGATCACCTCTAGCTTAACAGGAATTAATTTCTCTAACGTGATTTTTATCAGAAGTCTTAGTCTGCAGAAGATCTGTATTGATCTTTTAAATTCTGGGATATAGTTTCTGAATTTCCACGTGATTCTTCTTTGCTTTCTTATGGCTGAAATGAAAATATTTTTCTTCAATTAGCCATCATATCCATTATACTGACACTTATAACGACATCTCTTGGCTTGGAGATGATTAGCAGATTTCTTATGCCTTATCTTATTTAGAAGATTTTTCTGTTTAAAAAGCCATCATTTCCATAAGCTGCAAAGGACTCTTTCAGAAATGTACAAACTGCCAAACAGTAAGATTTAACAAAAGACTTCAAAGTGCTCTTTAGCACTGACACAAGAACTTTTGCATCTAAGATTTGGGCCCTGACTAATATTTTCAAAACAGTAGTGGCAAAACCATGTTTTTTAAATGACTTCCCATGGGGCAGATGACTTCACTTGATACTCAGTGAAAATCTCATCTTAGATGTCCTTATCATCCTGATTATCTCAGTATTGAAAACATGGGTGCCAGGCACTGGGCAGGCATGTCAGAGGAACCAAATCATCAGATTTTGCTTGCTGAAATGAAGTCAGGGTCTCCATAAACTCTTCATGACTAAACTCTTGCTTCAAAAACTTCTTGATGCTGATAATCTTGCCAAACATTGCTAATTTTTCCAATATGGAGAATTCTGCACAGAAATGGTGAGCAAGCAGCTTAACTGCATTTGGAACTTGTAAAATAAACTGCTATGAATCAGATTGTTTTAAGGGTGGTGCAGCACACCTGGGGCTCTAAACATGGTTGACATCTTACTTTTTTTGCAAGGAATGCACACAAAGGTTCTTTGCCAATGCGTCAATGCCCCAAAGAGGCTGTGTTGCCAATTCCCTTGCTGAAGGGACTTCATCCACCACAACACATATTGAAGAGTGGAGCTGAGTACACTTATTTTCCTTCTGAAGCCATTTACCCAAAGCAGGTTTGGGAGGGGTTTGTCTTGGCTTTTTTACTGCTATAGCTGAACACAAACTTAGTATCACAGGAAGGGTAGTTTTTTCCTAATTACTCAAACAAGGAGATTTAGAGTATGAGAAGGGGCAGTTTGTTAAAGGAAAGGTAGTGGGGCCATTTAGGGGATCATATATATTATTAACAAAGTAAGCAAATAAAGTAGAGAAATCAGTATGACCAAGAAAAATAGTAAGCATGTAGCTGATTTCCAATCTATACTATCAGATGAAACATGAAAGTGCAACCCTTAATTATAAGCAAATATTAGCACAGACTCATGGGATCTCATCATAACATCTCAAGGTCTACATTCATGAAAATTTAAGCAATGTTTAAAATCATGTTAATTTGTTCTTTGTTTGTTTCTTTTCCTGCCAGTCTAATTTATTCCAAAAGACTTTGGTTCTCAAGCCTGGATATATTGATCATGCCTATGTAAAGCATTGTTATAGCCTGGGGAGAAGACTTTTGTGGAAAAATTTGTCTTTGTTTTCCTTTGATAATTTATATGTATTTTGATGTTTTCAAGTTTCAAGTTTTGAATAATTTTTCAAGGCAGCAAGTTAACTTCACTTTTCTTCTTGAAGTCTTAGGCAAATGCAGAAATGACCTCACAGACAATGATAATATACCTCCTCCTCCTGGACTGGATGCTAGTGGATAATTATGTGCAGCATGTTGACTTTAAGGAACAGCTACATTTTCTTGTGTGCTCTGCAAGTCTGTTCAAGAAGAGGACTCAAGGGGCTAATGATTCTGGTCCCACTCATATCAGTGTTAAATGGGACTGACTGAACATCATTTATGCAGTAAATACTGCTGAAAATTAACTAGACTTCATGATTTTCATTATTTCAGCTTTATTTTAAATAAGAGCGATTTACAAAGGGCACACAATGCTGTTTGGCTATGAGTATTCATACAAATGTATTTTCCTTCCTTTTCCATTACCATGATTCTCCACCATTTGCACAAATTTGTATCATACCTTAAGTGCAAAACAGGAGTAAAGTGCAAAATGGGAGTAAAATCAAAAACGTGCCTGGGAAGCAGAGTAAATACTCAAGCAGTTAGTCCCCACTGAGCTCCTGCTGCATCTGCCTGCCATGCTCAGTCCCGTTAGCACAGAACTGTCCTGCACATCCCTGTACTAAACTGCAGTCAGTGTGACTTTAGTACGAGCACATGTGAAGAGATACCTGGCCCACATCACAGGGGTACACTGTCTGTACACTGCCTGTTAATGCTACCAACTATAAAAGTATCAGAAACAAGGACAGGGTAACAGGTCTAATAGGCTTCACTGAACACATACTGTAGAATAATCTGTAGCTTCATTTGGAAATACTGAAGTTACTGTGTCTATGCTACACACTATAAATTCAATTATATTATGGTAGTTCTGCAAAAATGCTGGAGGCTGATAGAAAATAAACACACTGTCTCTGTAAGATTTTAATCTCAGTACAGGCAAAACCACACCAAGAGACAACAACACAGGGTAGGAGAGAATAAAGAGCAAGACTCCTTGGTGACTTGAGTAATAAGATATGTCTTCATTATGTTCTTTTCCCTTCTGAGGTTAGTAAGAGGGAAAAGAGAAAACTATAGGAAGGAGGAAAAAGACAAAAAAATAAACAATTAAGTAAGGTACTGAGAAACTAAGGAAAAGAAGAAAAGGGAATAAAAACCATTAATGGTGAAGCAGTTGAACCTATGTTCTGGCATCAGAGGATTAAATTAATCTAGTAACATCAAGAGCCTGGAGGCATATTGACATAATACTATAAACAATTGTAATTCTCACCAGAATATTTCATGCTTACCTACCAGTAGCTTCAGACCTCTGCAAATGTTCAATAAGGCCATCTATTCTGTTGATATAATGAGATCTAGTGTGATGGGAACCATTCCTGCCACCAAATTCCCTTGGTGCCTTGCTGTACATAAGAGTGTCCAGGAATATTTATAGGAGCTGGCACTCTTCATGCTGCTAGTGACAAGCAAGCATGGAAAGAACAATAAATCAGATGTGCTCTGAGGAGTTACAAGACTTCAGCCCTTGCTAACTCACAAAATATCTTACTGAATCTTCACAGACGTGTTGCTAATGGAAAAGATGCTAACTACTTTAAAAAAAAAAAAAAATATTAATGCTTAGAAAGAGTGATTAATCCTTAGCAACTCCGGTGTACTTAACACTCTTACCTGGATTCATTATGTCAAAATAATATATTAGATTTAATCATTTTCAGTGTCAAGTGCTTTGCAGTCTATAGCTCAAATGTAGTTACCAGACTGACTGAACACACAGAATCTGAATGAATAAAAAGTCCCATAGAAAGACATAAAATAAAACAAAACCAAGCTTCACGATCACCTCAGATCCCCCACACAACTGTGGTGAAGTAGAATTCTGTTTATTCAGATGCAGCGTGCTCACAGTGCCAAGAGCCATAGACTGCTAGGGAAATTAGTGTAGTCTCTTTGATGTCATGTGCATCCCAGAATCTGTAACACACTGCTGAAACTGTGAGCATAGCCTTTTGTTTATAACCCTAAACAGAACCATTTGAATACACACACTGAAAGAACTTGTAACAGAAGCAATGCATTTTCTTCCAACCCGTGATTCATTATGTACAGCTTCATTTTGGATACTGCAGTTATATGCAAAGCCATATGCTTTAGATTATAAAGCACACTAAGCAAATCATAAGTTTTTCAAGATGGTATGTAAAGGCTGTTTTTGCATCTGTTTGTTGCCAACGACCCAGATGACAATGTAATTAGAACAACAAATATTTTATGTGAAATCAATCATTTAGCTGTTTCTGAACCCTGAGACAATGGCTTTTAGATACACTTTGTTGGGAAACAAGATCCATAAATAGTTAGAATCTTGGCTTTTGCCAAGGTTTTTTTCTTTCCAACACAGTTCTGATCCTTCAGTATTTGTCAGTTCTTTCAGTTTCTACTGTGAGTGATTTCACTGTAGAGGAAAAAGGCAGAGATTAAAGAAAGCATACCAAAGAACTAAACTGTCAGTGACTAACACGGGTAAGATTCAAACCTGTCAACAAACAGCACGCTTCTACAAGTATGGTCCTGAAGATGTCTTTCTATATGTTGAATATACAGAAGCCTTTATATGCCCTGCACATAATAACATCTAATAGTGGGTTCCAGAGGTGCGGCAATTAGTCAAAGTCCAAGAGGTTTACACAGATACAACTGTAACTTCAGGGGAAAAAAAATTCATGCCAAACCATCTGAATGGCAGAAACTACTTCCGAACAATGCAGAAAACTTAAGTGATCATTATTTTTCTTTCCCTCCTCAAACTTAACCCAAGGTGGTTGTGGAAGCTGCTTTTTGGTTAATCCGTAAAATCATAGATTGGCCTGGGTTGGAAGGAATATTAACAATCATCTACTTTCAACCCCTCTGACATGGGCAGGGACATCTTCCACTAGACTAGGTTGCTCAGAGCTCCATCCAACCTGGCCTTCAACACTTCCAGGGATGGGGCATCTACAGCTTCTCTGGGCAACCTATTCCAGTGCCTCACTAGCCTCAGAGTAAAGAATTTCTTCCTAGTATCTAATCTAAATCTCTCTTTCAGTTTGAAGCCATTCCCTTTGTCCTGACACTACATTCCCTTGTGAAAAGTTTCTCTCCATCTTTCTTGTGAGCCCCTTTTTTAGGTACAGGAAGGCTGCAATTAGGTCATTCTGAAGCTGCCTCTTCTCCAGGCTGAACAATCCCAATTGTCTCATCCTTTCTTCATTGGAGTGGTGCTCCATCCCTACAATCAACTTGGTGGCCCTCCTCAGAACCTGCTCTAACATACTGTCTTTCCTGTGCTTGGAAACCCAGGGCTGGAGGCAGCACTCCAGGTGGGGGTCTCACCAAAACAGAGTAGAGGGGCAGAATCACCTCCCATGATCTGTTGGCCATGCTGCTGAGGATGCCACCCATGATACAGGTGGCTTGTGATCTTTTCAGAAGAGACAGTTACTGATGAAAACCAGGTCATTCCAGGTATGCTGGAATTACTACATACCACAGCCTATTTCCTAGTTCTAGAGGACCTGGTTAATACAATAGCCACCAGGTGATAAAAAATATCTATCTCACATTATCATGTGACATAAGTGATGTCTCTCTCACTGTTTGAGCAATGCTGTATGATCAATACAAGTTAATGAAGAACTTCACAGCAGAAAAGCCTACCGAGTGCAATTAAATATGAAGAGATCACTTCCAGATTGAGACATGCCTGAGCCACAAGCCATGTTTGGCTGGAGAGTGTTCTGGGCAAATATTTCTGCTTGCCCTACTTTTGTATTATACCCTAGTCTTTTCCTCTTGGTTACTGTGAGAGAGAGAAAATTAGGATAAATAGATTTGGATGGGGCTGGTATTTTTTTTTATGGGTAGGTTTTTCTGTTTGTGTTTTGTTGTTGTTGTTTGTTTGTTTGGGTTTTTTGTGTAAGGTTGCTAATATTCAAATGACCAGGAAAGAGATCAACTTAAAATAAATAAATTCAAGCAGAACAAATCCCTAAGAGGCACCTGAAATGGAGGCTGAGGTAACATCTCACAAGGCAAATATCAGAATCTTCACTGTAGATATTTCAAGACCAACTTTAACTGTTTATGGCAGGAAGGTTGTACGACACTTGCCTTTTTGTTAGCAGTGCACCAGATCAACCTGAGCTTCTGGAAGGCTGAAGTTTAAATTCCATGCAAAGATGAATACAAGGAAAGCCAGTCCTTTTTCAGTTTTCTGGACATGCCCCATTTTCCCTTCTCCATGAGTTTTTATCTGAGGTACTAGTCCTAAAGTAGAAACGCTGGGACACCTACACAGGCATTGTGCACTCAGAGGTTTGCCCTGATGCAAGCTTGTCTCATCAGCATTATGCCATGGTTGGGACTCAGACTGTTGATGCAGTTTATTTATTTAGTGAAGTTAAGGAAAATAGGATTAGAAAGAATCTCAAGTGAATATTTTTTCCTTCCCTGTCTTCCAAACTAAAACCATGCACCATGTTGGAGGTATGAGAAATTTTCAAAATTGCTCAGAAACAAAAGATATCAAAAAAATTCTCACAAACACAACATAAACAATGGAGCAACTCACGATACTTCTGCACAATAAGATGGCAGCTATTCCTTCAAAGAAGAATTAAGATGATGATTTAGTCAATATGATTAAATAAATAGCTTTGGCAATTTTAAAGTACAAATCCTAAATAACATGACAGTATCATCAATTTTAGAGATAGTCTCCAAAACACATTTGGAGCTACTAATACACAAGTTTTCAAACTGCAGATTGTGGATCTTAAGAGCTACATCTCATGCTAATATGCTTCAGAAAACTCAGTGGACCCTTGGCACTGGTTCATCTTGTGGATGCTAGCTAAGAAAAGCAAAGCATATGGGGAAAAAGATGAAACAAACACGAAAAGTAAACAGTGAGATTAACTTTTAAAAATAGTCAAAACATTCAGTGCATTAAAGAAGAGTAACAAATCACAAATACCTTTCTAATACTGCTTCTCCACAGAGCCAACTACTGAATTTGCCAAAAATGCATCATACAATTGCGGGGAGTTAGTCTGTGTGATCAAAAGTAGGGCAGGAGGCAATCTGTAAGTTCACACTCTATTAAGATGTGGTTCATCATGGTCTGTTTCAGAGTTGCTGTTGTAGCATATAGCCTGGATACACTTAAAGGTAATCCCTCACCTTCTTCCAAACTGTAATAATAGCATTTTTATCCCATACCCTCAGAGATTAAGCCACTTGATTGACTTTGAATTCTGGACACACAGGAAATTTGTATTAATTTAGCATAATGATGAAGCGCAATAAAGGCTCTGTGGAACCACAACAGCATGGTCTCTAAGGTTTTGTTCGTTACAGAAACACAATTTGCATATCTAAAGGCTTGAAACCATGGGTCCATATTGATACAACTAGTATCTCAAATTTGAGTGTAGCAGATTCAGCATATATTTCAAAGAATAAATGGTAGAAGCCCAAGATAAAACTCTCAGTAGATTTCTTCATTAAGAAAGAAGGTCTTTTTCTGAATTCAAGGTAGCTGGTAGCAGTAACTTTTAAAGGAGGTATTAAAGAAAGCTTGACTGAAGCTTGTAAAAATACCACTAGTTAGGTATTTGCTTCCTGGTGTTGCTACACTACTTTGGTCTGACACTGGTAAATGCTGGAAGTAAAGGAGGTATCTTGGCTAGATAAAGGAAACTAATGCTGCTGACCTACGTTTCTTTAAGGGGTTGTTAAGTGCTATTGGGACCCTCAATTAGTGATAGTTTGGAAGTGATCTACAGATCAAACTCAGGCCACTAAATTCTGAAGGACTATTTTGAAAGAGAAACTGAAGAAGCATAAGCAAACTATTCCATCAATGACAAATTTTGAAAAATAAGCAGTTAGAAAAAACCTTCAGGCTTTAAAGATGTCTGTTAACCTGTGAAAGACCATCTAGGTTTGTTTTCTGTACTCCTTCCAAATCCAAATCACAACCTTTTATTGACAACTTACACTATGAATCTAGTGAAGAATGCTAGACATAAAAATAAGGGGTCATAATTTTCAGTGGTGCAGTTCCTTGTCTTTCATCCTGAAGTAGTAGATGGGAGTGTCCAGTAATAGGAAAGTAAATTCAGAAAATGTAGAAGAGATGTTTAAAGAAAAGTGAGGGAGGTCTGCAAAGAATTCCAACCCTGGGATCTTAATAATAATAATTTTAGGCTATGTATTTCATGGTACTTAGCAACACTGCCTGTAGTAAGAGTTTGGGGAGTGCAAAGCACACAGAATATGTATAATTTTCATCCAGCCTTTCCTAAACACTTCTAAAGAAAATTTTGGTGAAGATTTCAGCTCATGGGGGCAGAGGAAGGTATACACATATGTGCACATATACAAATAAAGTAAGTTGACCTCCTGGTATTATCGTGACTTGCTTACGTGACAGTATGCTATTTTGCTCTAAAACCACTGTTCTTGACAGGGCACAGCTTGCATTAGTATATCAGCTCACTGTATTATATTCCTATCTGATCACAATCTTGGTACTTGAGGGTCACTTATTTTAAAATGGTAAATGCAATGTAATTAGTTAGATTCTTTATTTCTCTCATAAATACCTGACTAATTCAAGTGACTTTGATGACATTTTATTCCTCAGAACTTGATGAACCCCTCTTTACCAATATGAGCTCCGATTTCAGGGTTCAAACTGAGGCACTGGAAAGGCTGGTTTTTAAACCATTACAGCTTACCCCTTCTGGAAAATCAGGCTCCTCCGTGGTCTGTTACTGCAGGTACACAGAATTTCTTGTCACTCCAGAAAATACAGGTTAAGTGATTTCCGGACTTTTTTTGTGGAGTTGATTTGGATATGTTTTCCATCTCCTAATTACTACAGATATTTGAATTTTTTTTCAACCCTTTTCTTACAAGCCTATATTAGATTCTTGGCTGGTATTGAACAGTGCATCCCTATAGAATAGCTTGTGATATAGCAACATCAAAATCTATTTGTGTCCTGATTCTGTACTTGAGTCTGTGGGTATTGCAGAGTATGCAAAGTTTGAATTAACACTTTATTAATTACTGTGCACTAATTCCTTGTGTGAATGACCTACAAAGGACCCCACAGAGCTACAACATGAACAAACTGGTGCAGTGCAAGTGTACCTATTACCACAGAATGCCACCTCTGATTTCTCTCTTTTGGATAGCCAGGAAGTATGGCCATATTAACATAACTCTCTTCCATAATATATCCTACTTCTCAGTAGGACTAATTAGCTTAGGCACGGCACTGCACTCATCCAGCTATACTGCCTCTGGGGTCTGATTCACATCTAGCTTGAGTAGCTTTGCAAAGCACTGGCACGCGTTGAGTTGCTATATCATAAATTCATATTACGGCTTATTCTATACTAACTTTCCCATGGAGACAAAACCTAAAAATCAGCTTTACCACTGTGAACAGATTCATCAAAGTCTCCTACTGAAGTAATGAGATATTAATAATGAAAATATCCTGGCCCCAGCAGAAAGGCTCATATCCTGAAAACACTAACATTGGTGCACACCTTCACTACTAGAACTAGTTCCTCTGAAGCCAGCCCCAACACTAAGCATATGAATACAAGGGAAAAATTGGAAAGGATCAGAAAAACACCTTGATATTAACATGGCTTAGAGAAATAAGATTAAAATGAAAACGTGTAACAGAATTTAACTCCTGTGTTTTGAAAGGACTCTTTTAATTATTCTCATTATTAAAGGGCACCGTGAAGTAAAAGGCTATGGGCAGAGGGAAATATGCCTTTCTCTTCACTCATATAAGATACAATAAATTTTTAAAGTTCATCACTCAGTCTATCTACACCATACTCAAATTAACTCATGAAGCAATTATAATTCGGAGACAACTGAGAGCCATATACTTCCTACCAACACACAACAATATGTTAAGAGTACTTAAAGCTAACCTTTGATGAAAAATTCTTATGCTAGGTTCTTCAATAAAATAAACATAAGAATACCCTGTGCTTTCATGGAGAGTATCAATCAGTGTGTAGCTGCTCATCACTGTCTAAATTAAATGAATTTAGACTGTTGGGTGGACAAAAGCAAATTGAAGATAATCAGCAAGATTTATGTTTTCAAATAATGTACAAACCACATAAATTACTTCAAAGAGATCCATAAAACTATGAGTTTTGAAAAACATTTAAATTATAAAATAGAAAAAAAAGGAAAGAAACATGACTTGTGGACCCTAAGTTACAGTTCATTGTTTGCTTTCACAAGGTAGAACAGCAGAAAATTATCCCCCTCTTGTCACACATTTCATTTTTGATTCAGTCATTTTGCATTACTAGTAACTTCAAAATGCAGACACAAAAATATGAGGTGCCAAAGGTATTTTTTCTTCCCTGAAGATGAAAATTAATAGAAGAAAACTATCTACAACACCACATAGAGGAAAACAAGACTTTCAGTTTTTACTGCAAACACTCATTCATGCCAGCAGTCTAAATGAAGTCAATGTGTTATCCCACTGCATAATGATGGATCATGTGAAGCCTTATAAGATGGGACCAATATTCTTTAAAATGTTATTTTTAGTGTTTTATCCCTTTTTCTTACTCTCAACCAACAACACGTATTTGTCCAAAACAAATTACTGTTCTTTCACCATTTTGTTAGCATTGTTCACAATTATTATTTATACAGAACCATAAATCCGTATTTTTATTCATAAAATACATAGGAGAGGTCAACTACACTTATCATACTTCTTTGCATTCTGCAATTCAATCTCTGCTATTAGGACTTGATCTGGAAAGTTTGTGCATAGATGCAAAATATATTAGGTAGCTGTTTTGGCACGTGAAGTCTTAGCTTTACATATTTTGTGTATTTATTTTTCAGAGAAAAAGGACTCCAGTTACTAGGTTTCAAAATAAAGCCTTGCAGAGTAGGATGTGGCAGGCTGGCTACACAGCTGCTGTGTGGCCTGTGATGAGGAGGTGCCTGTACCGTCTGACAGTGCCAGCAAAGGGCTAATGTCTTCATTACACTTGTCCTTCTTTCTCTTTCCTCCATGGCTGCACACAGCCAGGACTAGGATAACAGTTTGAACATACACAGAATGTGAGGGATGAACTTCCCAGTTATCTCTGCTGAAGTATTAAATTCAGATGTCTTATGATGACATTCTAAACATTATCATTACTTACTTCACTACAGCTCAACACACAGAGAGGAAGAGATAGTAAATCATACTATGAAGATCTCCATGATATATTGCTCCTCTTATACAAGAAACAGCAGTGGCTTGTGCCACTATTCAAGAAAGACTTGACTGCCCAAACACTGGCTGTGAACCTGGGCTCACCAAAAGAAGGCTGAGCTCATCAGAGTTCATCCTTGCAATGAAAAACCAAGATAGGAGAGGGTCCAAGGGGACCAACGAGCTGAGAGAGCACAGCTGATTACCTTTTCTAGTTTTGTTTCTGGAATGAAAATACTCAGAAGCAAATGTTTCATGTCCTGTCATGTATCACACAACTAAAGAGGTGGCGAAGTTTGTCTTTCATGTAGAAACAAAAGGACAAAACCAAAAATCCTGCCTGCAACTGTGTTTTTCTTATCCTTTTAAAGAACTTATGGCAAACCTGTGAATAAGAAGTGCTCTCCTGCTGCCAAGTGTAACTACAATGGCACCCAGACATATTTCTAACATCTAATAAAAATAGAACTATGGCAATTGAACTTAGAACATCAGAAGAACATGCTTATCGTCCATACTAAATGAGGGAAAAAGTTAATGACATCACAAGAACTGCCTGTGTTTTGGATTCTGTTTTTTTCTTTTGATGGTATCACCAAGTCTCTTCTAGATTACTGGCATTTGAAGATGAGAAACTTCTGAAGTAGCACACACAAAGTCAATAAAATGATCTCACTACACTTGCCAATGTGCATAAGGGGTTTTATCTTTAAAAATAGCCTAGTATTTAGTTGTGTAAGTTTCAAATGGTGTTTAATGGGTGAAAATATCTAAAGATTTCTGAAAGGTGTTCCTACTTTTTGGCCATTAGCATTCTGCAGCAGGATAATTTAAATCTTCTTTCAGTTCTGGGTACTTAAGATCATAGTCCCCCTTACTTCTAAAGGGGAGGAACTTCCACCTATGTGGAAGGGAAGAATCCCAAAAAAATTCATGCAGCACAGCCATTGATGGGCTGAATTCAGGAAGTGCCACGACCAGACAACTGTAGAGTGTCTAACCTGAGTTAGAAGTTAATGAGGCTTCTTTTTTATCACTTTGTTCCCTCTGTAATACTGGAATTTTAGGGCAACAGAAACTTTTGTTTTGTGAATTCAGGTCATATTAACTAAAAGTTTCAGCTGAAATAACATGAAAAAACTTCAGAGATGTTGAAAGAATTCATTCTGGCATCTCAAAAAACAAAACATTTTGATTTTGTCACAAGGGGACTCCTTTCCCAAAAACAGAGGAGGTAGTGCTGCCACCCCTGATATCCAAAAACTCAGTGATTAGGCCATGTTCTTAGCTTGTGAAAGATGTAGCTTCAAGCACCTCCTTTAAGTGATTTGGTACAGGGACCTGAACCCAAACATCGTGCTTCTCAGGAGAGTAGCCTAACTGCTGGGTTAGAAAATATTCTTAGGTAGGTTTCTCTCAGTCTCATTTGTTGGAAGTGTCCCACTTTACATAAAGTAGTTAAATATTCATTGAAACAGAGACTGAAAGCCAGGTGCTGGCCCCCTTTTTCTCTGACTGCTCAAATTACCAGGATCTCAAGTCATTCACATGCTCTCTGTTTCCATGGCCTACTTACTATTTAATGTACATTCCACTGATGGGAGAAAGGGGAGAAGGAGAAAACGCTTTCTTCTCTGAACTTCTGTATTGGCCTTGGGCATAGCCCAGACCACTGAGAATACAGGTCAGTGAAAGTTTTGAGCCTTACCTTTGGAAGGACAGTAGTATGGAAGGTAAGAAATGATCACTTTTTAATAGAGTAAGATAAAAATAAAGTAGTTTAATGACAAGAAATAGTATTATTTAAAGGAGAAAGAAGTGAGACATCTGCATCTATTTGTATCCAATGTTTATCCCTATTGGCACAATTAATAAAAGCTATGCATAAATCACACAAAGTTCATTAAATCCACTGGCTCAGGCTGCTGACTAATTGGTAAATACACACTTGATAAAAATGTAAAATGTATGCCAACTCCACATTGTAAAGCTGTTTTCTAGTTATGAAGTCTCTGCTTCTCTGTGACTTTTCCAACAGAGCTTGATTTTCACAGTTATTATCTTAGGGAAACAATAATGCCCAGAACAGTGCCTAAAGACCCTAGAACAGGAAAACAAAAAGCACCTCTATCAAGCTTACAGAGACCAAGGAGTTTACTATCCCATGCCTACGGGAATTTTCTAACACACCCATGAATCTAAGGTCTGCTGATGCCTGCTCTGTACAATTCAACAGACTATTTTAGGCACTTCAGCTTTTTTATGAATGTGGCCTTCAGCATTTTCTTCTGCAATGTTGCCTTCAAGTAGTCCAACATGAAGGTATCACTGCCCAGCAAAACTCTGAATCTTTTAAATCCATCAATTCTGATAAATTAAAGGTCTGGGAACTATGCAGGCCCATTCAGACAGGCAACCGGACACTACCAGAATTAGACACAAACAAAAACTAAATATAAAAAACATGAAAAGTGCGAGAATGGCTGAGGCTGGAGAAGGTCACAGAAGACCATGTCTACCATTTGGACAGGATGAAGAAATTGTGTTCCTCAGAACACCCTCCTTTTCAGAAGAGGCCTGCACCCAGCCAGCCACAGATTTTTATAGTTAGGGAGCTCATCAAAAGGTTTTAATACTTATAATACCTGTGCAAAAATCCATGGAAAGCTCTATTTGAAGAGTCTCTTGCTACCACCACTGAAGACTCTGATTGTGGACAGCCTTCCTGACATCAAACAAACCCAGATGTAGAGAGGCCTTGGGAGCTAGCCCAGTGCTTTGTCTGAGTCTGACCTCAAGTCTTCTGTATTTACATTTTTTCAAAAACATGATTTAGAACAGATGTCACTGGACACTAGAGCTCTTCTCCAAGGCTGGAGTAGAAAATCACAGGAAAAGAAGGAGATACAGACCAGGTCAATTTACATTACATGAGCATATTGATCTGCATAGCAAAGAGAGGGCAGAATCCGCACATCTCCAATTTTAGTTTAATTAGACTCACAATGAAACATCAGTGCTGGTTTCCCTCTATTAAGGGTCAAGCAAGAGGCTTGGTTTGATTTTGAACAGCCTTATAAACAAGTGGAATATTTTGGTTTAGGGGTGGTTTAGGACCATCTCTACTTGTATTCTCTATTTCTGCCATTGACTTTGGCAGTGCCTGAACAACATATTAAAAGCACTTGCTTCAAACCACAGTTGTGGTGTGCATGTTTGAAACAAAGGATGAAATAATGTTGAAAAACCATATTATGAAACTGATATAGATTTAATAGTGGCTAAATAAAAGAAATGGGAATATGAAACCCCTTCTTCTCTAGACAATGTGTGGTGAAATAATCTGTTTGCAATGGAGGGAAAAAGCTCAAAAAGAAACATTTGGAAACAATACGATGACATATGGTCCCATATGTTGGATCTATAATGCTTCCTAATTCCTTCAGGGCAAAATTCACCCTTCTCCTGAACAAATTCCAAGTAACTGAGATTTGCCTGTGCAGACTGAAGGAAGAACTAGGATCTTCCCTCCATACACAGACAAGAGAAGACTATGAAGCAGATTTGCTGCACTTGCCATTGTACCCGTGGCTTGAACCAGTACCAGTAATGTTTTCTGATCCTTTTCTTGATAATTATAATTGCTGATCCATAAGCTCATCCTCATCTCTTCTCTTTGGTTGAGTCTGCTCAGGGCATGCTTTCCCTATAGGGTGCTCCATGGTAAAGAAGGCATGTGCTCAGCTTTCTGAATCATACTAGGACAGCAGTATAGCTGGGGTTGCTTTAAAAGTTTTATATATAGCAAGCTGCATGTTGGTGCTGATAAGGCATCCTCAGGGCAATTATGCTCTACAGCAGTTTTTGGTGATGCCTTTACCGCCCTTAGGTTTTTGAGATACAGAATTTCCACTCATAATTCCTGGTCCTATGCCATTCACCAGCCCCTGGATGAGGGAGTGAAAGAGGAAAAAGCCTGCAAAATCTGGCAACAGGTTTTATCCTCTTAGGGAGCAGATTTTGTAAAGTGTGTTGAACACAAATGGTGAAACATCTATCAAGCAATGAAAACATCTCATATCCAAATGCTCTGAATTAAACTGTGATACAATAATTATTATTGGAGTTTTGTCATATTTTGGGTGGCTGCATTACTCAGGATTGAGGCACAGGTGAACAAATTACTGGAGGTAGTTAAGCAGTCACAGTTCTGTTGACTCCTCACAGCTCTGGAAAGCCAGGCTACCTAAAGCTAAGGTACCCACTTACAGTTTTCGCCACTGACCCATATGGATGTAACACTGCACTACAGAACCTCTGTTTGCCCATAAAAGAAAAACTTTTCTCTCAACCCTTATTCTTATACTCCTTATTGATGGGTTGTTCCAAACTTCAGATTCTCCAAAGATGGAATATATTGCTATTTGCCTGGTCAATAAAGTGAAGCTCAATGCACATTTTACAGGTCATTTAACCTGTTTATTAATTTGCTTAATTTCTGCCACCTCTAGTCTGCTTCAGGTGCTAGTAATTAGTTGTTTTCATTGACCTATTTTGTTTGTATACAAATAGTTTCGAAATTATATGTTATTAAATGTTATGCGTAAGTATTCTTGTTCATACTCTTTTAAAACTTGTGTTGAATACCATGCCATCCCCAGCCTGCTAGGAAGAGATATCTTTTGCATTTTGTTTTTGTGTTTTACCCAATTGTGTTGGTAGTAACGAATTACTTGTGAACATTGGAGGGAGTAACACTGCAGCAACTGGCATTTCCACTGAAAAATGACCTATGAAATGATGTCTAGATTTTTCAGTTCAGCTGAAGTCCATCAACAGAGAGGGGTATTCAAAAGGTATATTCATGACTGGTATCAGAGAAAGATAAAAAATTGTAGCAGATATGAAATGCGATCAATCAAGTCACTACAAAAGTTCATTTAGCAGAAATCCTGCTGTAAAATGGGAATAAAGGCAGAAAAGCCTTTGTCCCTGTATTGGTTTTGCACGACCTGCTTTTTGGTAGCAAGGAGCCACAGAGGTGGCTCCTGTAAGAAACTCCTAGAAGCTTCCACCATGTCCAGCAGAGCCAGTCTCTGATGGCTCTGAAGATGGACATGCTGCTGGCCACAACTGGGCCAATGAGAGAGGCTGGTAATGCCTCTGTGATAACATATTTGAGAAGAAAATGAAAATAAAGTCACACAGCTTTGTCTTCTAGTCAGAGAAGAGGAGAAGGTGAGAACATGTGAGGGAAAACAATATGGTCACACCAAGGTCAGTGGAAAAGGAGGGGTAGGAGGTGCTCCAGGCACCGGAGCCAAGATTCCTCTGCAGGCTGTGGTGCAGACCATGGTGAAGCAGCTGTGCCCGTGCAGCCCATGGGCCCACAGGGAATGCAGAGATCCACCCACACCCGTGGGGGAGGTGCCCATGCCGGAGTGGGTGGATGTCTGGAGGAGGCTGTGATCTAGTGAAAGACCCAGTGGAGAGAGAGGGCTCTTGCTTCCAGGCTGGAGCAGCCTGTCCTTGGAGGACTGCACCCCGTGGAAAGAGAAAGAGACCCACGGCACAGCAGTTTTGGGAGGACTGTTTGCCCATGGGAGAGACTCACGCTGCAACAGGTGCGGTAGGACTGCTGCTTGTGATAGTGGACCCCATGCCGGGGAAGCTCAAGGAGGGAGCTGTCTTCTGTGGGAGGGACCCCACGGCCTCAAGGGGAAGGACTCCTCTCCCGGAGCAGCAGAAGAGAATCTTGGGGATGAAAAACCAAACCTCCATGCCCTGTCTCCCTGCGCTGTCGGTGGGAAGGAGGGAGGGGCTGGGGGGAAAAGATGTTTTAAGGGCTTATTTTATTTCTCATTATCCTCCTCTGATTCTGTTAGCAATAAATTCACTTTGTAACTTTAAGCTAAGCCTGTTTCGCCCTTGAAGTGTTTTCTCCTGGTCCTTATCTCAACTTATGAAGCCTTCGTTAATTTTTTTTTGTTTCTCTCCTCTGCCCAGCTGTGGCAGGGGACGGGGAGCAACTGACTCTTGTGGGTGCCTGGCGTTGGGCCAGCATCAAATGACAGTCCTCAATTTGGTTGGTCAAGGGAATTAGGCAATATGCTAAAATCAAATCAAAATTTTTCATTTAATTTTCCTTTAACTATGATTAAATAAAGCACAGGCTTATTATTTCCTACATTCCTCAAAGATATCTTTGTTCTTCACTTTGTAAGTCAAAGCTTGCATTAAGAGAAGTTTCTAGGGAATCATAGCATGGTTAGGGTTGGAAGCGACCTTGAAGATCATCTAGTTCCAGCCCCTCTGCCATGGGCAGGGACACCTTCCGCTACACCAGGTTGCTCAAAGCCCCATCCAACCTGGCCTTGACCAGTTCCAGGGACAGGGCATCCACAGCTTCTCTGGGCACGCTGACAAGCATTTCATCCTCCACAAACCAAAAAACCTAAACATTCACAGAGGCATCTGGAAGTGCCTAGGCACAAGATGAGGAGGCTGAAGAAATTGCAGGCTGCTTCTCTGAGCTGCTCTGTAAATTGGCAGCATGTGACATCTAGGAAACACATCTTGCAGCATCAGACAGCAGCTGCAATATCCTGTCCATGTAGCAGGATAGCACCTGAACCGCAGGAATGCTTCAATACTTCAGCATTCAAAACCTCTTTTATGCTCAGAGATTTGTGAAAAGTGTCTCAGACTATGGTTTGCACATATTGACTTCTACATATGATGAGTAATACTCGTATTACACACATAGCTACCATTTAGTTTTCACAGTCTTCTGGAAGTCTTTTTTTCTCAACGGCAAAAAAATCCACATGTCTGTACTGAGAGCCCTGGCTTCAGGAAAGGTGAAAAAATGGCCAATAAAATGATAGTGTGTCCTGCAAAAGATCTGGCTGAGTACAGAAAAAACGGCTGTGTCAAGTACTGTTTTGAATGAGTTTCTGTTCTTGAGTATTACCTGAGTTGACTGAGATGCTGCTTTGCTACTTTAGTGACCCAGCTGCCCAGCTCAATAGTGCTGTTCCAATGACATTGATCCACAGCAAATTCTAGAGCCTAGCATTCACACCTGTGAACATGAGGTGTTACACAACCCAGGCTTACAGAAGGAATTTCTACTACACAGAGGCGTTGGAGCTGTTGGGAGACTCTCCTTGTCTTGCAATTAGATTGGAAACCACAGCCCTAAGGAAAGACAAGCACCATCCTAGGAAGTAGTATGTGCTCTAGGATTAGCATCTTTTCAATCCAGCTCTACTCATTGGGCTCCTCTCTAAGTAGAAGTCCACCAGGATATATATTTTTTCTGGAATACAGCTATAAAGCTATCATAAACACAGAGGGGGATATGATGAGGATGAGGGCTTCAGATCTCTGAGTCCCCCACTAGAAGAAGCAGAGATCTTTTAAATTCATAGGCAGTGATTAGGAAGTACTCGACTTGCTTCTCCAGCTGGAGGACAGGAATAAGAATTATCCAGACAAAAACTACAAAAGACAAGGAAGGATGTAAAGAAATCATTAAGGTTCAGAACCACAATAAACTTCAAGAATAAATTTCTGCCCAGTAGATTTCTAGAGGGCACTAGACTAACCTGAATGCTGATCCAAGATGAGTTTTATTATCTGATAGATACAGAGCCAACAGTACATCCTAAAGATATAAACACAGGTAGTACACACACTATAGGAATGAAAAGTCTTCCCTCTTTGGGAAATCATCCTGTCTTGAAGGGAAAAGATGATTATCCCTCTTCCAATCACCACCACTTGCTCTTCCCCAGCTCTCAAAAGGGCAATGAAGGCATGGCTACTAGAAACCATTTCAAAAACTAAACCAAGATGAGGCTGAGGAGGGAATGATATGGGGAGAGAAGGATATACCTACCTGTATATTTATTTCCAAAACTACTCACTGTGCCACTTGTTTACTTCTCTTTGGTTCTTGTCTCTGCATGTCAAAGTGCTTACCAACAAACTCTGTTTATTTGATGTCTACAACACCTCTGTCAGAATGTGAATTGGCATCAGCAGTGTGTCAGCCTGTGCCAGTCACAAGTGATGCCGGTCAGTCTCCCCCCACTGTAATGCTTACATTATTTTTTTGTTTAAAAAAAATGAGAACTTGGCACTATCTGCATTAGCCCATCACCAATACTAATCTCTCTTCTCCTTTAATATTTGGAAATACTTAAAGAGTTTCAGGAAAATATTTTCATGGAATGTTTGATGTAAAAAATGCTCCAAGGCAGATAGATTTTTCCGGTTAACATTTCAAAATTGCTTCAAGACTGAATGAACCACGTGATGATATACTTCTATGTTTTAATTTTCCAGCTGGAAAATGAAAATGTATTCAATATTTAAAAGGTCTTTTACAAAATACACAGAAACTATTAAAAACAGTACCTGGGCTATTCTGCAGGAAAGGGAACAGAAAAAAACCACACCTGGGATACAAGGCCCTGTAGCCAGTCAGCAGTCCACAAAACAACTTCAGCGAGCTTAACCACATCCTTCCTTCCCAGGGAGGCCATGACTCAGAAGGCACAGAGCCAATGCACTCTTGCCAGATATTTGAAATGACAATTGAGAAAAAAAAGCATTAACTCAACGAGGACAAAGCTCAGCTTCTTCTAGATGGACCGGGGCTGGTACTTTTGTGAAATCATCCTTAGACTGACTGCAAAGAAGCAGCACAGTGTGCAATTACTGCATCTACCTAATATTTCCTGGAAGAGGACAAGAAGCAGATGGGTCTATATCCCCACTCATCATCTGTTGGATTGGCTAAACTGGCTTTACACACATGCAGCTGGGAATGTTTTACAGCACTCTCCTTCACATTCTTTCTCTAGTGACTGCATTTTTCCTTTTACATCAAAATGCCTCTTGCACTGAGTGGGGAGTTCCTTGACAACTTTGCTCCATGCATGCATGGAACAACTGGTACTTGCTTGATGTGAGGCTGTACTGTTTTCTTTAGAATGGAGTAGCACTTTCAAAGTGGATGGAAAGTTGCAGTAGTTGTGATTTGTTGATCTGCTGACAAAACAACTTTGTCCTGACCACTCTGATCTGGCCAAAGGGACCACAGCAGCCACAGTGGAGGTTTATGCAATCTGCAGACTGTCTTACTGCCTTCTACAGTAGAATCACTGCCACCTTTAAGCAGAAGATAGTCCACTGATCAGAGCCCATTTTTCTCAGCCCATGGAGGGCAAGATTTGCTGTATAGTGATGACTACCTGCTGTAGTTACTATAGAAACACATAGGAACCATAGACCTACAGGAAAGAATTACAGTTTGAATAGTGCACAGGACTAAGCAAGATTCAACATTTTAGACTTTTCTCTCCACTCTGGCAGGCTCAGCTGTGTCTCAGACACCTTTGGTGTACACATATTCGTCAAGGCACAAATGAAGAAAAATCACTCCAGTTATTCGCAGGTCTTTTTTAGCCTGCTACAGCAATGATAAAGTTTATTCTTTCACTTACAAGACTCTGCAGTACAAGCAAAACTTGTTATAAGCTCTCTCTGTTTATTTTTCTCATATTTCAAAGGAAACTTTTCACTGCAAGCTAACTACCTCCTCTGTTAAAAGTGTATCCCCTACCTTTTAATATTTATAACAAAGACTTAGTGGAGAACTGAAGGTCTACAGTCTTAGAAATAATGAAGCTCTAAAAGTATCTCCATGATACATACACATATCTAGCTACAGCTGGTTTGTCTGTGTGGAGTGTTAGGCTGGCATTGCACTAAAGCTTCTAATGCTAGTGCAACCAGAGCCAGTTTTTCTGAGTACTTGCTACTCTGCCAGGAGCACACATCCCAAGGTACTTTCACCTGCAAATTCCCTAATAGTGAAAGACAAGTTTAGCCTAGCCCAAAGACATGGCAAACTTATGACTCATCTTGGCCACTCTTGTCTAAAGTTTTCTTCGAAGGAGATGACATTTTCTTCACCACTGCTACAATCTGCACACAAAACTTGATCAGAATCCAACAGGGTTCCCATGAATTAGCTATTTTACAGCCTAGACATGTATGCTTAGGCAAGTTAGAAAACACTGGTATTTCAGCTTCTTGGATAATGAAATAATGAATTTCCATATTAAAAGCTGGTAGTAAAGCTGATGGCAGTTTTCAGTTTTAGAATCATGTTGAGATACTTGGAAAGAAAGGGATACTCCAGTGATCCTGTGAAGTACTACGCAAACAGAATTTGGCCTAGCATATGAACTCAGTCTCAGTTGAATCTGGGCTTGAAAAAAAAATTCTTAATTTCTTTAAGAATCAGATCTTAACTTTGCAGTGACTTCTTTTTCATCTGCATGCAAGATTTAAAAAATAGGACTGGTGTTTCCTTTAATTAGTATTTGATACAGTATTAATATTCCTATTTATCTTTTACATGCCATATGGATTAAATTCTCATTACTTTTGATCTTAATACTTTTAAAATATGTAAATCAGCAGACAGACACCCTCTTTAAAGCAGTGTTTGCACACCACATCTATTATTGCCTTGGGCAAAAGGAAAATATCTGCATTGCTAAAATTCCAGAATTGTAAGGAAATCTTGAAAAATCAGATGTTAAATTGATCAATCTAGATGAATTATATAATGACCACGTAAACTGCAGTTGTTTAGATTCAGCTGTACCTAAAATTGACACTAAAAGTGGCCAAAGGCCATTAAAGAACATGTACTTAAAAGGGATCAATTAAGTTAATTTCTGGAAGGAGAAGAATGTTTTCACAGGTTGAGCTAATTCCAGATGCAGTGCCTTAGACGAACACTATAGTTTTTTTAAAACCTCACCTTTAATGTGAGACATTAAAAACACAATGATTTGTTTTCAAGTTTACAGAAGATACTGTTATCTTAATTAATCTATTGCTTTTCCAATGCCATAGCACACTGCTGACGAATAGAATTGCATTTGCATGTATTTCAATTTGTCTGAATGTTATGGTTAAGCAGAAAGGAGAAACTTATGGGACTTACCAATACAATAAAAGGGCAAAGAGGATACATGGGGCTGGCCTCTGTTCACACTGTATATAATCTCTGATGACATGGGAAGCATTTGGATTTAGTGTTGAATGAATATGGTTCATGAATGTATTAGTCTGAAAACACAACTCTATCCAACCCTTTTACATTTGATCTTCCTATAATATATAATATTTTTAGCTAGCCCTGTCAAATTTCTCTGCCTACATTATACTGCTGAAGTGTATGCCGAGAGTTTGCAGAATAAATTAAGCAAATGGAGTTGTGGAAACCAGAGCTTACTCAGTACTACCATGCTCTGACTGAGAGGTGCAGGGAGGATGCTGTGCAGCTGCAACCACATTGCATGCCCCAGAGCATGTGTGCAGTGCCTGTGTAAGGTATCCATTTCCTACCTTTCAGCCCTGAAAAATTTGTGTCTGTTGAGAAATACCACATGAAAATTACTGTTCTGGTGGGAAAAAAAAAATTGCTCCTCAGTATCAGAAAAGACATTTTTGGGGAAACCGGGCACAGCAGGGTCCACTTACTTCCTCTTATGTTTCTTTCTTCTCTCATCCAAAATCCACTGGGATCTTCTCCACTGTCTTGACTAAGCTCTGAGTACAGGCCAGAAACCTGACAGCCTGATGTATTTTTAGCACTTCACTTTTATTTTGGTTATTTTAGGAATCTACCCGACAAAATACTGGTGTTTATTCAAACACATCTAAGAGCACACATCACTCCTCCTTAAACTGTACCATGAGGCCTTGTTTGGCAGAGTTCAGTTCATTCCAAACGAAAACCTGAACCTGAGCTCTTTAATCCTATGGTACAATGGTTGTGTATAAACCATGACTTCCCTGGGTGCACACCAAGCAGAAGGTCCATAGCAATGAAGGCAATGAAAGTTATAAAAAAAAAGAAAAATAAATTTGGCCCTTGCTCTGAACAACAGTTTAGTTTAAAGCATAGTCTATACCAGCTAATGCAACCAACGCACTTACTTCTTGGCATTATTGGGATTGGTAAAGACCTTGGCCAGAAATACTGTTGGCTTTTTGACCTCAATCCATTTGGCAAACTGCTCTAAGAACTTCTTTCCTATGATGATGTGTCTTTCCAAAAAGGAAGTTTGTTGCCATACATCTGCAGTACAGTTACAGTTTCAAAGTCTTCTAACTGCAGATACAGCCTAACTTGCCAGTTCAGTGCAGGCTTTTTTTTCAGATGCCATCTTGCTTAAGACTACACAAAAAATACAACATTCTTCACATAAATCTGTAGGCCATAGTCATACACATACACCAAAAAGAAGGCACATCAGTGTCCTTAAATTTGCAGGAATCTGATAAGCACCACAAATATTATTTTGAAATTCCTATGCAACTAAATTAAAATGTTTTCTCACAGTTACTTGCAAAGGCATAATTAGTAAGGTATTAATAATCTAAGCAGCAACTGTATATCCCCAACTGTGTTTAGAGTAACTAGGTAACAGAATGTCTTAGAAATAATTTAAATTCCCCCTTTAAGTGTCTTAATGGCACTGTAGGGGACAATGTAGCAGTTAGTTATTGCAGTTTAAATGCTTTATGTACTTGAACCACAATTATTGCTCATTACTGTTTCACAACACAGATATATATTATCTTTGTCTTAAACAAGAAAAAAATCAAATAGGAAAATCTGTTCACAGCCATGCTATATTGTCTATACTGTTCAACCCATTTACTTTTCAAGTTGTACTATAAATATCTAATTCTAAGCAGTTACTTAGAATTCAGATTGCCATCTTTTTTTTTTTCAAATTGAATGGTCTTACTTAGGCAATGATTGTTATAATGCTAAACAAGATGTGTGGATAACCACTGCTACACGCTGAAGTATTGGGACCTTTGTAATCAGCCTCTGCTTCTGACTGCTGCATTTGTTATACGCAGAACAAGGAGATGGTGCACACAAGCCCGTGAAATTCTATGTTAATATATCAAGGATCTCTTGGCTACTGAACTCACAGCTCTGTTCTCTAGTTAGTTCACAAGTATTTCATATCAAAGGGATGCAAACGTGAAGATTTAGAAATAAAGGAGTAGCTCTTTCAAATTTGAAGCTAAATAAAAAGTCTGACAAGCAATACCATTAACAATCTGTATCACTTTTACCCAGTCTCCTTTCCTGAAACTTAAGCACAACACTACACAGTGGGACTCCACTTTCACCTCTGCTCCAGGTAGCAGACTTACTTGGCTCAATGATACAGCATCTACAGAAACTGCATTACAGTATTTCAGAGAAGTGACCCCATTAAAATAAATTCAAACAGCTATTACAAGCAAAACTTATCTCACTTTCCGTATTTTTTCATCACTAGAATGTGGAAACCTTCTGCTTCCTTCACTGCAATCCCATGATACATGGCACATTCACATAAATACAACCTTGGAATTCCACTGGAAACAGCTTCATGCTAAAGCCAACCACTTCCTCATCTCCTTTGTAAAAGTATATACCCACACTGAACCAGAGGGTATAGTGATAGAATATAAATTACTTTCCTGGGCCATACAAGAGGGAGGATAGCTCTCAAAAGTGCTCACCTTCCTAAAACAGGTCACACATTCACATGAGAATAAGCCACAATCAGGATATCGTGTTAACCAAGTCTATTGTTTTCAAATAGCTGAATTGTTTTCAATTAATGATGACTTCTTTTCCTGTGCCCTAGTAAAAGATTCTTGTTTCAGTTCTAGATCACTCCTGGCAAGTCAGCTGGGAACATGCAGAACACAATGTACACCAGATTCCAGCACACTGCTGCCTTCCTGCTCTGAGCTTTGTCATCAGCTTACATGAAAACAGGCACAGGCCCATCCCACCAAAACTTGTTTTGCTCAGTTTGTTTTTGTTTCAAAAGATCCTTCAGGGGAAACAATCTGGTCAAAAATCCAGCCCCAATTCAAAATGTTTATATAAAACACACTTGAGGCTTAAATCTGTGGGAGCAATATTTTAAAAAGCTGTGTTTTTTGTTTCTGATTTGCTGTTCTTACTCAATGTTCTGGTATTGGTACGAACAAAGCCAGACAAAACCCCAAGCATTAGTTTAACAAATGTAATCCAGATACAATGGGCTAGATTTACAGACCAGCCATGCTTATTCATGGTGTAGCATGAAGATGCATGATGATGCTGAGCATAATAGACCCAATTTACAGTTGCCCTGAGGCCTCTTGAGAGAAAAACACCCCTAGCACAGGGGCCTGTTCACTGCACAAAGCCAGCTCTGTTTCCTTGTTTTTACTTGTCCCAGGATAGGAATCATTCTAAGGCAGGGCAGCACAAACCTCAACAAAAGCCACTGGGATAAAGGACTGCAGTCCTTGAGAAATAATCTTTCTCCCATATCTTCTAATCTTTCCCATTTTCAGTTGATGTTGAACTGGAGCAACTTCTGCAGATATGGGGACGTCTTCCTCTACAATACCTTTTCAGAGGTTATGAGAAGCATTTGTCCTGCATCAACCCAGCACCTGCAATTTTCCAGTTGGCTTGCAAAGGAAATGGTAGACACAACTCTAACTCTTTTACAGTTAGACTCAGCTCTCTTACAGATCCTATCTACTGTCTGAGTTTGGCTTTTTCTGACGACAGTGAATGCAACTACAAATCTAAAAGTAGATAATGGTGTTCTTATTGCTGGGATTTCTTACTTGGAGAATTTATTTGACAATATTGAGGGAATCTGTATGCCATCTGCCACTAATTTTATTTTAGTTTATAACAGAGCATAAACAAGAACACAAAGTAAGGTTTTTTCCCAGTAAGTTTTTTTGGTATTATTTCTTCACTAGCTACAGGCTTTAACCAGAGACCAATCTGGGATACACTTACTCATTCAGCAACAAGGGATAAAAGATCTTGATAACCCACTGGTAAAGGCTGACCTTAAACATTGATCCTAAATTGTGTGTCAACTCAAAGAATAAATCTGGTCCTGGTTTTCAGAAGCAACTATCAATACAGCTGAAAGCTGTTACTTTTAAAGAATTATGTCTAGAAAGCAAGGCACATCTTGTTCTGCTGTGGATGACCCTGCATAATCATAAGACCTCAAGAAGCCACCAGAAGAAGCTCTAGAAGAACGTGAACTTGATTTACAGCTCTTGCCAACATTCCAGTACACTTGGAAAGGTAGATAAGGTGCAGAAAGCTATAGACTCACAGAAAAGCTTGGGTTGGAAAGGACCTTAAAGATCACCTAGTTACAATCCCCTGCCATGGGCAGGGATGTCACCCACTAGACCAGATTGCTCAGGGCTCCATGCAACCTGACCTGGAACACTTCCAGGGATGGGACATCCAAAACTTCTTTGGGCAGACTGTTCAGTGCCTCACCACACTCTGAGTAAAGAACTTCTCCTAACTTCTAATCTTAATCTGTCCTCTTTTAGTTTAAAATGGTTCCCTCTTATCCTATTGCTACCTGCCTGTGCAAAGAGTCACTCTCCCTCTTTTTCACAAGCCCCCTTAAAGTACTGGAAGGCTGCAATGAGGTTTCCCTGAAGCCTTCTCTTTTCAGGATGAATAACCCCAGCTCTCTCAGACCATCTTAATGGAAGAGGCGCTCCAACCTTCTCACCATCTTTATGGCCACCTATGGACTCATTCCAGCCTGTCCATGTCTTTCTTGCGCTGAGGACCCTAGAGCTGAACACAGCATTCCAAGTGGGGTCTCATGAGAGCACAGTAGAAGAGGAAAATCCCCTCCCTTGACCTGCTGGCTACTCCTCTTTTGATGGAGCCATGCCTTCTGGGCTGCAAGGACACACTATTGGCTGACGTCCAGCTTTTCATCCATGAGAACCCTCAAGTCCTTCTGATAGGCTAAGTGTCATAAAGTCATAGATTAATGAATTTAGGCCTGACACTAAACATCACTAAATTAAAGAATGTAAAGCTTTTGCTTAGGTCCAACATTGAAGATGGAGATGGACACAAACAGAGGGAGAAAAATTAACATTAGGAAATAAAACTGAAAATGTCTTTAGGTCTTTTCTGCAAAGACAAAAACATCATGGTTGTACAGCTGCAATGGATGGGATAGTGAAACAGAATGTAAGACTGTAAATCCTAGAAATCCAGTGGGGGTAATCTCAATTCCTCCTGCCTTAGTTAATTTCTGCAACCTTGTTTTAAAGCAGAATGAATGGTGTAACTCACTGTGCTACCTGGAGTATTGTGTTTTACCTTGTCTCTTCTCCTGATGTGACATTAGGTATTTACATCCTTTGTTATTTTTGTTTGTTTGTTTGGATAGCTTCCAAAGTTCATAAATAGAAAATATAAAAGAGTCACTGAAGAAAAGTTTGTTATTATGCAGGGGAAAATTTCCCTTATTTCATCTGTTCTCTTCTTTATTTTCAAAGATTTTGGACCAATTAATGCTCTACCCTTTCAGACACACAGGCTTCCTATGCATAACAAAAAACTTTTGCAAATAATGATATAAAGTGTTGCAAACTAGTCATGGAATACTATGGCCACTCCTGCAAAAGGAAATTGTTCGGTAAGCATCGCTGTTCAAAAAGATTTTACTTATTAAAACAGAGCATGAATTGTAACTCTCCTTTCAAATGCGCTAAAGCTAGAATTACACTTTTCCCTGAAAAATTTGAGCAACTAGATACGAGCAAAGCAATGCTACAGGAAGCAGCAGGACATTTCACTGCTAAGGCTACTAAGCCTTCTGTCCTTATTTAAATGCAAGAGTTATCTTTTTCGTTTTTCAGCTCAACCACTTCTTTCTCCTTTCTCTATCATGCTTGTCTGCACAGCTTTTCTTCTTTGATGGCATATTCCTTCTACACTCCACTTCTAGCTTGTTTTTAATTCCATGATGTTTGTCCATGTCTGTCACACATTTTCCCTACATGTGAAGTTCTGCATTGTTTAATCTACCATGGTCAGCATATTCTGCCTTACTGTGATAATATCTTTCAAAAAAAAGATTAGATTGTTTCCTCTTTTTTTTTTTTTCCTTGCAAGTCACACCACAAATGACTACAATTCCACAAATAAGTTACAGAATTTAAGCAGAAAATTGGCAGATACTTTGTGACTGTGCATGTTTATTTTGTGGGTGGGAAAAGAAGAGGGAGTTCTGTGAATTAACAGTGATTTCCTTCAATATGTGTCAATGATTAGCTCGTGTGGCATGCTACTACCATGTAGGCAATCTCTGACTTTGAAAGTTTTAGGTTGTAAGTTGTTTATGATGATGAAAGACAATAATGAAAATCCTACTTCATTTGCAATGCCCTAAGACATGTCTGCCTGTGGCTGTCTGATGCCTATGTTCTTCCCAGGGAATGTTTTAAAGTAGAGTATGGTTTACAAATAAGAGTATCTAAATATAGTCAAGCAAAATTTCATTTTTCTAAAGCAGTTAAGCTCCTTTGGATATGAAGCTGAGGAATTCACCCTTCTTGGGCCCTAAAATCAATGATCAAAAGGCACAAAGCATGAGCCTGGATATGCAGACAGAAAACTGATATATACTATAGACTTGAACTAACAGCTGTTCTGAATACCATTGCAAGGGGCAAATCCTTGTGAGGAGATTAAGAACTTCCAATTTATCAGTTTCTTATGAATGAAAAATTAATTGGAAGCACATGGACAACAAGAGATGAAAGAAACTGGTATCACTTTTACTCAAAGTCTGATGAGCAGAAGATGAGGGGTTAGCCCAAACTGGAATCTTGTTCCTGTGCCCTTTTGGGACATCAGGGGAGACAGTATGCAGACCTGAACTTCATATATATTCACCTGTCTCTGAAAACAAATCAATAGGTCAAAGATTTTTATCACACAAGTATCTCTTTTACCAATTTTTAACTATAGCACCTAGTTGTTCTTAATTTTTGAAACTACACCCATCTGTGCTGCTACTAAAATTAGCTCAATTTTTTTTTTTAGAGCTGCAGCAAAGTTGGTTGTTGGGTTTTTTTTTCTCAAATAAGCCCTTTAAAACCGACAAGCTTGCTGTTATTCATTTGATAGTCATGCTCTTTTATCATGACTAAGAATATGCTGTAAAGAACAGCATTAAAAGAATGTAGAAAAAACAATTGCACCACTTTGCTGCAAGGCATTTTTGGTGTTTGCAAATCCCAGTACTACAAAAAAAGGCTGGAACAATGTAATATTTTTTCCTTATTTTGAATGTAACTTTTGTGTGTGTGCAGGAGGCAACATAAGCACACTGGTGAGACGGAGTCCCAAGAATAGCACTACACTCACAAAGCCACAAAGAATCGAAGACATTCTTCCTAGCCGATAAGGACAAAAACTAGCTGCAACTGAAGGTAAAGAGCTCAAATAGCTTTCCAACTTTTTAATACTAGCCAATCACACACACTGTCTATATTTGATATCCAACAAAATGTAAGACAGTCAGATGAAGAAGGACATGTTGAAGATGACCAAGTCTTCATGGATATTCCTGCTGCTATTCACCTTGTTAGTTATGTCTGCATTCTCCCTGTCAGACTGAGCCTGGTAGGGCAGACCAACCTGACAAGCAAGAGGCAACAGTAATTACATAGTTGTGCTTCTTGCCTTCTCACACTGTTCATTACCTACGTTTTCACATGTACAAGGCAGGACAATCCTTGAAGACAAAGAACAGGTACTAAGATATTTTTAGGAAAAGAAATATTAGAATTCATAAAACTCTTCTTTTATATATGTTGTGTTATGACTAAGATATGCTTGTTGCCTGCCTGACCACAGAGGGAAGCAGCTTCCCTTTTTCCCACTGGCAGCAGTAACAATACTTCCTGTGATTTTGATACTCTGCCCTTCCCTTGGGGGAAAGGTGTTAAAAGCAGGGAAGGTGCGGGTGTGGCATTATTGTTCTGCTGTACTGCCAACACTTGAGCACAACAACTTCTTCCAGTAATTCTCTCCATAGGCAAGGAAGGTCCTCAAGAAAGATTATCCTTGCCTGGGGTCAGAAGGGAGCTCTGCAAGCTCAAAATTAGTGTGACAAGCTAGTATTGGCAATTGCTATATTCAGCCTAATCATTAGAATCATCTAAGGTTATCCAAGAGAGAACTGAAATATAAAATACTTCTAGTGAGTAGAGAGAAGTAATGATGGACAGCCAAGTAATACAATCATTGTCATAAGCAGAGCTAATGAATAAGTCATGTAAGGCAATTTTTTTTCACCCAAATACCTCAGAACCCGTTCATGATTTAGTGAATGGAATACCCATTTATCAAACTGTATCTGTAACTGCAAACTGTATTAGTAACTTGTAGTATCTATGTTTTCACATATGTGGTTGCAAACATTTTGTCCTCAGTATCTATCCTTTACTTGTCAGAGATATTTTGGATTTTTTTTTCATTTGCATTGATTAGCCACGCAAATTATATACCACCATTTGGGTTTCTATTAAGCTGTACATGATTTTTGGTAACTAATCACAATCCACTAGAATAATAACTCAAACTTAGAACAGTGGAAAAAAATCCAAACCCATACAAAGTACATAAGAAATTAATTTGTTATGGTACTTTCTGAGCTATCCCACACACTTCATGTAACATTCTGCAATCACATTAACTATGTTACTGCTTTTACCAGCATGTTATCTCTTCACAGTATCTATGAAGAACTGTAAAAATAATTTGTGAAAGCATACAGCGCCTTCTAGAAAGAAAGATCTGAAATCCAGCTATTACTTCTCAACTGTGGGGAATTCATCAGAGTGAATTCAGATTTTTAAATACCAGCAAAAACTGAGAAATTATTTGGTAACATATAGCTAGCAGGTTAAACCATAGCTCTATGAAAGCAAACTGTTAACTCTCTTAGCTTTTTTCTTAAAAAATAACCAGAAATAAATGATCTAGTTTTCTGATGTGAGAGAAAATTAAAAAATTCTGGAATTTGCAAAAAAAACCCCAAACCATTTTGAAAATATTATTAGAGTTATTTTTGCTTTATGTGCACTCTCAAAGCTCTGTACCTACTGTACTTACTCTAACAAAGTTTACTTAGATAAAATGGTGCATTTTTTTAGAAACAGAAGAGTGATGAATTAGGAACCACGCTATATGCCAGAGTACATCAGTCATCTGAGATACGCTGCTGGTTCAGAGCACTAGTAACTGTGGCAAAATGACAAAAATAAGGCTGATAAAGAATACTTAAAAGAAATTTCAAACAATAACAACAGGACAGTGAAGTACTGCATGATGAAAACTTAACTACCAACAAAGATCTAGCAAAAAGAAGTGTTCAAACAAACCCGTATGTTGTGGATAGAAAATGAAGACAAAGAGCAGGTGAGCAGCAGCTTGGATAAGAAAGACAGGGGTAGACATTATGTGTTAAGAGGAGAAATTGAACCCCTATTAAAATGTGCGGGCTTTTGGCACAGCATTATCATGTATTTATTATTCAACTTCATTAAATTTCTTGGATTTCTTACTATATTTTTTGATATTTCAATGAGAGAGTTCTGCAGTCTGTTTTTATTGCAATGCAGTCATTACAAGCTGAATTTAAACTTGTTTTATATAGAACAAGTACTGAGTTGTCTCTGGAGAACCCTATTGCAATTTATCTGTGCAGTTTACTTGCATCTTATTTTATCTCTCACCTCTGATACTAATCAGTCATGGCTCCAGGTCAAATCTTTTTGCATTGGAAGCAATCACAATAACCAACTCAGAAGTAAACCAGCCTATAATGAAATTCACTGCCTAGGGCTAAACATACAGCTAACATGTGTTTAACAAATCAAAGCTTGTATTTATCACTTGCCACTGTTTGTGTCTTTGCCTGTTGGAGGGGAAAAAAACAATTAAGAAGCTGTGCAGTAAAGAAAAATTTATGAACAGTCCAATTTCTTTTCAGATTTGTTGGTCTGATACTTTGGCAAAATGCAGTCTGCATATCATGCCATTACAGAGTAGCAAAAGATTTAACAGAAACCACTGGTGGGTGAATTAGTTCAGAATGCAAACATTATCACTGCAAGTCTCAGCTGAAAAATTTACATAAGGCTGAGAGAAGTGCAACCGATGTCACTTCTGCTTGAAGCTATTTTCTAAATTCACACTGAATTATATGGTAAAGAACTGAAATCCTGAAAATGAGGTACTGTTTCTCACCCTAATGGCTAGTGAAGCTAAAATGCTCCTGTACTGTTCCAGTAAGTGAAAATTCAGGCTTTCCATAGGATAGGAGATGATGGTTCCTCCTGGGGGCTCCTGCAGGGTCCCACCACATGCAATGCAATGCTCAGTACCAGGCTTACCAAAAGCATCCACCTGCGTTAAGTATGCGGCCTCGCAAACCTAGAAAGGTGATTATCCTCTCCTGTAATGATAGAATCACAGAATCAACTAGGTTGGAAAAGACATCTGAGATCACTGAGTCCAACCTATGACTGAACAGCACCGTGTCAACTAGACCATGGTACTGAGTGTCACATTCAGTCTTTTCTTAAACACTTCCAGGGACTGTGACTCCACCACCTCCCTGGGCAGTCCATTCCAATGTTTAATCACCCTTTCTGGGAAGGAATTCTTCTTAAACCTAAACCTTCCTGACACAGCTTAATACTACGACCTCTTGTCCTGGCTCAGGTTGCCTTCGAAAAGAGGCTGACCCCTGCCTGGCTACAAACTCCTTCCAGCGAGTTGTAGAGAGCAATAAGGTCCCCCCCAAGCCTCCTCTTCTCCAGGCTAAACAGCCCCAGCTCCCTCAGCTGCTCCTCACAGGACTTGTGCTCCACACCCTTCACCAGCTTCACTGCCCTTCTCTGGACACGCTCCAGCCCCTCAATGTCCTTCCTGAACTGAGGGGCCCAGAACCGGACACAGCACTCGAGGGGTGACCTCACCAGTGCTGAGTACAGGGGGACAGTCATTGTCCTGGCCCTGCTGGCCACACTATTCCTGATACAGGCCAGGATGCCACTGGCCTTCTTGGCCATCTGGGCACACACTGGCTCGTGTTCAGCTGCTGTTGACCAGCACCGCCAGGTCCTTTCCCACTGGGCCACTTTCCAGCCACTCTGCCCCTAGCCTGTAGCACTGCATGGGGCTGTTGTGGCCAGTGTGTATGACCCAGGACTTGGTCACGTTGAACCTCATGCTGTTGGTCTGGCCCACTGATCCAGCCTGTCCAGGTCCTTCTGCAGAGCTTTCCTACCCTCCAACAGATCGACACTCCAGCCTAACTTGGTGTTTTGTGCAAATTTGCTCATGGTAGACTCCATCCCCTCATCTAGATCATCAATAAAGATATTAAACAGGATTGGACCCAACACTGATCCCTAGGGGACACCACTAGTGACCAGACACAAACTGGTTGCATCACCATTTTCCACCACTCTCTGAGTCCGGCCATCCAGACAGTTCTTAACAATAATGATTGCTTTGAGACACAGCTTTATTACCAGCTTATTTTCTCAAGAGACATCCTAAACATTTTTTTCTTAAGGTGATTTCTACTTATACATTTGCAAGATAAAATGAATGATCTGGAAACATGATTTCCATTTACTAAGCCCAAATGAAATCAGTAATCCAGTGATACTCTTTTAGGAAAAAATAAAGAGAAGCTACTTTTTCTCCTGCACAAGCCCAGTCAGATTTTGGTTCAAAAGCCACAGAACACTAGCATGATCTTTTCACTGAAAATTCATTATACAACATCCTACATCAGCAACTCCTCTGCTGGAGCCTTCAGCTGCAACATGGCTAATAGTAATTCGTCTGTTACAGTGTGGTATTGAGAATACTATGGAGATCTCACACACAGCTACAGCATGCTCAGTACAATCAGATCATACTATGTAACACTATCTTGGCCTTTTTAGGGTTTCTTGTAACAGTCAAACTGTCCTGTGATCATGCTATTTTATTTGCAAAAGAATGACCAACTCAAACCAGCCCCACTCAAAAAAATCCCTTGAAACAAACCCAAATCTTCTGCCTCAAACCCCCCTAAACCCCAGATATGTAGAAAAATTTTTATGTCAATTTTTTATAACCAAGAGACCCAATTCTGCTTGCTATTATGATTTTACTGACTACAGTCAAATTTTTCATGATTTATATTCCCTCAGTGTGAGATTAGTCTCAGTGGAGGGCTTAAAAATGATGAAACGAAACTCCTGTTTAAACAACCAAAAATTATTCTAAATAGATTTCAAATTCTTTCCCTTAAATTCCTGAATGATAGGATTCTGAAATTAATGGCATTCATGTGTCAGTATCATCCCATCTGCCAGTGACAACTAGTCTAAAGTCCATGCAGTATTTCACACTACATTACGTAGCAGAGGTTTTGTTTATATTTAGAAAGGAAGGTTTGTTACAATGAAATCAAACAGGAAGCTGA